>CANDYM010000284.1:0-59869 GCA_947397865.1 Polietes domitor
AAATGATTCGCATATGTCTTTTTGTTAAAAATGGCGTATATATACAACATGCTACATTAGTAACTACAGGTAGAAGTCTGTACGGTTGGTCACAGATTGAATTGTCTATAGTATGAGATGGCTTCTAATATTCAATTCCAATACCTAAAATTACATTTCCTTCGTAAGAAGAATAAATTAATTCAATAACCTAGCAAATTCGAATGTTGTTACATTCAAAAACCACTAAAATCACTTGAATGACTTTCAGACACAACAAAAATACCCCGATAATCCCACAAATAACTTTGACAAATTCGAATGTGTTTACATTCAAATCCGCTAAAAACACCTAAATACACTTAGAAAAACCACAAAAACCATACAACCACTACACACTACCGACGATAGACAGTGCAAAGTACCAGTAATTAGAGATTACAGAGACGGACGAAGATAGGGATGCGAACGAGAACAGGAGAGAGGGGAAGAGTGGGAGAAGAGGAGGAGGAAGGGAGGTAAAGAGGGGTGGGGAGGGGGCAATAGAGGTGGAATAGTGTGAGATGGGGAAAAAAGAGTGTGAAAAGGCGAAAATTCGAATCGCGCGATTCGAATTTTGCAAAAATTTTCGCCTTTTCACACTCTTTTTTCCCCATCTCACACTATTCCACCTCTATTCATTCACTACGGAATCCATGCCATCGGAAAGATCAGCTGAAAACGCTTTGATGCGGCCTTATATACAATTTCATCGAACTTCGCTCTGATTTCGATGAAACCAATTTTGTTCGCTTGTCCATGTTGTGGACAACAAATCTCTCTCCAACATGTTTGAAATCGGTGCACAGTGTTCCGAGTTGGAGCATACTTTTTTTTTTAATTTTTTTCCGAAAATAATTCTTATTTTGCTGAAGCTAATGCTCGAGAACCCGTGGACCGATTTTGATGAACCAAATTTCGGTTTCTTCGGAAAAGGGTGAACTAGCGAACGATCGATGTGGCAACACGATCCGTGCACAGTGGGCCGAGATACAGCTATTTTTCGGAGTTGCAACGAAATGTTGGCTTGCGAATGCTATTGCTCGCGAACCCGTGTACCGATTTTGACGAAACCGCATTGTGTTTCTTGGCAGAAGGCTTAGCTAACGAACGATGTCGTTGGCAACGCTCTACGTGCACAGTGGGCCGAAATATCTCGTTTTTTCGGAGTTGAAACGAAGTGTTGTCTTGCGAATGCGATTGCAGGCGAACCCGTGGACCGATTTCGATGAAACCAATTTTGTTCGCTTGTCCATGTTGTGGACAACAAATCTCTCTCCAACATGTTTGAAATCGGTGCACAGTGTTCCGAGTTGGAGCATACTTTTTTTTTTAATTTTTTTCCGAAAATAATTCTTATTTTGCTGAAGCTAATGCTCGAGAACCCGTGGACCGATTTTGATGAACCAAATTTCGGTTTCTTCGGAAAAGGGTGAACTAGCGAACGATCGATGTGGCAACACGATCCGTGCACAGTGGGCCGAGATACAGCTATTTTTCGGAGTTGCAACGAAATGTTGGCTTGCGAATGCTATTGCTCGCGAACCCGTGTACCGATTTTGACGAAACCGCATTGTGTTTCTTGGCAGAAGGCTTAGCTAACGAACGATGTCGTTGGCAACGCTCTACGTGCACAGTGGGCCGAAATATCTCGTTTTTTCGGAGTTGAAACGAAGTGTTGTCTTGCGAATGCGATTGCAGGCGAACCCGTGGACCGATTTCGATGAAACCAATTTTGTTCGCTTGTCCATGTTGTGGACAACAAATCTCTCTCCAACATGTTTGAAATCGGTGCACAGTGTTCCGAGTTGGAGCATACTTTTTTTTTTAATTTTTTTCCGAAAATAATTCTTATTTTGCTGAAGCTAATGCTCGAGAACCCGTGGACCGATTTTGATGAACCAAATTTCGGTTTCTTCGGAAAAGGGTGAACTAGCGAACGATCGATGTGGCAACACGATCCGTGCACAGTGGGCCGAGATACAGCTATTTTTCGGAGTTGCAACGAAATGTTGGCTTGCGAATGCTATTGCTCGCGAACCCGTGTACCGATTTTGACGAAACCGCATTGTGTTTCTTGGCAGAAGGCTTAGCTAACGAACGATGTCGTTGGCAACGCTCTACGTGCACAGTGGGCCGAAATATCTCGTTTTTTCGGAGTTGAAACGAAGTGTTGTCTTGCGAATGCGATTGCAGGCGAACCCGTGGACCGATTTCGATGAAACCAATTTTGTTCGCTTGTCCATGTTGTGGACAACAAATCTCTCTCCAACATGTTTGAAATCGGTGCACAGTGTTCCGAGTTGGAGCATACTTTTTTTTTTAATTTTTTTCCGAAAATAATTCTTATTTTGCTGAAGCTAATGCTCGAGAACCCGTGGACCGATTTTGATGA
Organism: Polietes domitor; assembly: GCA_947397865.1. Lineage (NCBI taxonomy): Eukaryota > Metazoa > Arthropoda > Insecta > Diptera > Muscidae > Polietes > Polietes domitor. Next base: position 2,414 of record CANDYM010000284.1, read on the forward strand.
ACCAAATTTCGGTTTCTTCGGAAAAGGGTGAACTAGCGAACGATCGATGTGGCAACACGATCCGTGCACAGTGGGCCGAGATACAGCTATTTTTCGGAGTTGCAACGAAATGTTGGCTTGCGAATGCTATTGCTCGCGAACCCGTGTACCGATTTTGACGAAACCGCATTGTGTTTCTTGGCAGAAGGCTTAGCTAACGAACGATGTCGTTGGCAACGCTCTACGTGCACAGTGGGCCGAAATATCTCGTTTTTTCGGAGTTGAAACGAAGTGTTGTCTTGCGAATGCGATTGCAGGCGAACCCGTGGACCGATTTCGATGAAACCAATTTTGTTCGCTTGTCCATGTTGTGGACAACAAATCTCTCTCCAACATGTTTGAAATCGGTGCACAGTGTTCCGAGTTGGAGCATACTTTTTTTTTTAATTTTTTTCCGAAAATAATTCTTATTTTGCTGAAGCTAATGCTCGAGAACCCGTGGACCGATTTTGATGAACCAAATTTCGGTTTCTTCGGAAAAGGGTGAACTAGCGAACGATCGATGTGGCAACACGATCCGTGCACAGTGGGCCGAGATACAGCTATTTTTCGGAGTTGCAACGAAATGTTGGCTTGCGAATGCTATTGCTCGCGAACCCGTGTACCGATTTTGACGAAACCGCATTGTGTTTCTTGGCAGAAGGCTTAGCTAACGAACGATGTCGTTGGCAACGCTCTACGTGCACAGTGGGCCGAAATATCTCGTTTTTTCGGAGTTGAAACGAAGTGTTGTCTCGCGAATGCGATTGCAGGCGAACCCGTGGACCGATTTCGATGAAACCAATTTTGTTCGCTTGTCCATGTTGTGGACAACAAATCTCTCTCCAACATGTTTGAAATCGGTGCACAGTGTTCGGAGTTGGAGCATACTTTTTTTTTTAATTTTTTTCCGAAAATAATACTTATTTTGCTGAAGCTAATGCTCGAGAACCCGTGGACCGATTTTGATGAACCAAATTTCGGTTTCTTCGGAAAAGGGTGAACTAGCGAACGATCGATGTGGCAACACGATCCGTGCACAGTGGGCCGAGATACAGCTATTTTTCGGAGTTGCAACGAAATGTTGGCTTGCGAATGCTATTGCTCGCGAACCCGTGTACCGATTTTGACGAAACCGCATTGTGTTTCTTGGCAGAAGGCTTAGCTAACGAACGATGTCGTTGGCAACGCTCTACGTGCACAGTGGGCCGAAATATCTCGTTTTTTCGGAGTTGAAACGAAGTGTTGTCTTGCGAATGCGATTGCAGGCGAACCCGTGGACCGATTTCGATGAAACCAATTTTGTTCGCTTGTCCATGTTGTGGACAACAAATCTCTCTCCAACATGTTTGAAATCGGTGCACAGTGTTCCGAGTTGGAGCATACTTTTTTTTTTTAATTTTTTTCCGAAAATAATTCTTATTTTGCTGAAGCTAATGCTCGAGAACCCGTGGACCGATTTTGATGAACCAAATTTCGGTTTCTTCGGAAAAGGGTGAACTAGCGAACGATCGATGTGGCAACACGATCCGTGCACAGTGGGCCGAGATACAGCTATTTTTCGGAGTTGCAACGAAATGTTGGCTTGCGAATGCTATTGCTCGCGAACCCGTGTACCGATTTTGACGAAACCGCATTGTGTTTCTTGGCAGAAGGCTTAGCTAACGAACGATGTCGTTGGCAACGCTCTACGTGCACAGTGGGCCGAAATATCTCGTTTTTTCGGAGTTGAAACGAAGTGTTGTCTTGCGAATGCGATTGCAGGCGAACCCGTGGACCGATTTCGATGAAACCAATTTTGTTCGCTTGTCCATGTTGTGGACAACAAATCTCTCTCCAACATGTTTGAAATCGGTGCACAGTGTTCCGAGTTGGAGCATACTTTTTTTTTTAATTTTTTTCCGAAAATAATTCTTATTTTGCTGAAGCTAATGCTCGAGAACCCGTGGACCGATTTTGATGAACCAAATTTCGGTTTCTTCGGAAAAGGGTGAACTAGCGAACGATCGATGTGGCAACACGATCCGTGCACAGTGGGCCGAGATACAGCTATTTTTCGGAGTTGCAACGAAATGTTGGCTTGCGAATGCTATTGCTCGCGAACCCGTGTACCGATTTTGACGAAACCGCATTGTGTTTCTTGGCAGAAGGCTTAGCTAACGAACGATGTCGTTGGCAACGCTCTACGTGCACAGTGGGCCGAAATATCTCGTTTTTTCGGAGTTGAAACGAAGTGTTGTCTTGCGAATGCGATTGCAGGCGAACCCGTGGACCGATTTCGATGAAACCAATTTTGTTCGCTTGTCCATGTTGTGGACAACAAATCTCTCTCCAACATGTTTGAAATCGGTGCACAGTGTTCCGAGTTGGAGCATACTTTTTTTTTTAATTTTTTTCCGAAAATAATTCTTATTTTGCTGAAGCTAATGCTCGAGAACCCGTGGACCGATTTTGATGAACCAAATTTCGGTTTCTTCGGAAAAGGGTGAACTAGCGAACGATCGATGTGGCAACACGATCCGTGCACAGTGGGCCGAGATACAGCTATTTTTCGGAGTTGCAACGAAATGTTGGCTTGCGAATGCTATTGCTCGCGAACCCGTGTACCGATTTTGACGAAACCGCATTGTGTTTCTTGGCAGAAGGCTTAGCTAACGAACGATGTCGTTGGCAACGCTCTACGTGCACAGTGGGCCGAAATATCTCGTTTTTTCGGAGTTGAAACGAAGTGTTGTCTTGCGAATGCGATTGCAGGCGAACCCGTGGACCGATTTCGATGAAACCAATTTTGTTCGCTTGTCCATGTTGTGGACAACAAATCTCTCTCCAACATGTTTGAAATCGGTGCACAGTGTTCCGAGTTGGAGCATACTTTTTTTTTTAATTTTTTTCCGAAAATAATTCTTATTTTGCTGAAGCTAATGCTCGAGAACCCGTGGACCGATTTTGATGAACCAAATTTCGGTTTCTTCGGAAAAGGGTGAACTAGCGAACGATCGATGTGGCAACACGATCCGTGCACAGTGGGCCGAGATACAGCTATTTTTCGGAGTTGCAACGAAATGTTGGCTTGCGAATGCTATTGCTCGCGAACCCGTGTACCGATTTTGACGAAACCGCATTGTGTTTCTTGGCAGAAGGCTTAGCTAACGAACGATGTCGTTGGCAACGCTCTACGTGCACAGTGGGCCGAAATATCTCGTTTTTTCGGAGTTGAAACGAAGTGTTGTCTTGCGAATGCGATTGCAGGCGAACCCGTGGACCGATTTCGATGAAACCAATTTTGTTCGCTTGTCCATGTTGTGGACAACAAATCTCTCTCCAACATGTTTGAAATCGGTGCACAGTGTTCCGAGTTGGAGCATACTTTTTTTTTTAATTTTTTTCCGAAAATAATTCTTATTTTGCTGAAGCTAATGCTCGAGAACCCGTGGACCGATTTTGATGAACCAAATTTCGGTTTCTTCGGAAAAGGGTGAACTAGCGAACGATCGATGTGGCAACACGATCCGTGCACAGTGGGCCGAGATACAGCTATTTTTCGGAGTTGCAACGAAATGTTGGCTTGCGAATGCTATTGCTCGCGAACCCGTGTACCGATTTTGACGAAACCGCATTGTGTTTCTTGGCAGAAGGCTTAGCTAACGAACGATGTCGTTGGCAACGCTCTACGTGCACAGTGGGCCGAAATATCTCGTTTTTTCGGAGTTGAAACGAAGTGTTGTCTTGCGAATGCGATTGCAGGCGAACCCGTGGACCGATTTCGATGAAACCAATTTTGTTCGCTTGTCCATGTTGTGGACAACAAATCTCTCTCCAACATGTTTGAAATCGGTGCACAGTGTTCCGAGTTGGAGCATACTTTTTTTTTTAATTTTTTTCCGAAAATAATTCTTATTTTGCTGAAGCTAATGCTCGAGAACCCGTGGACCGATTTTGATGAACCAAATTTCGGTTTCTTCGGAAAAGGGTGAACTAGCGAACGATCGATGTGGCAACACGATCCGTGCACAGTGGGCCGAGATACAGCTATTTTTCGGAGTTGCAACGAAATGTTGGCTTGCGAATGCTATTGCTCGCGAACCCGTGTACCGATTTTGACGAAACCGCATTGTGTTTCTTGGCAGAAGGCTTAGCTAACGAACGATGTCGTTGGCAACGCTCTACGTGCACAGTGGGCCGAAATATCTCGTTTTTTCGGAGTTGAAACGAAGTGTTGTCTTGCGAATGCGATTGCAGGCGAACCCGTGGACCGATTTCGATGAAACCAATTTTGTTCGCTTGTCCATGTTGTGGACAACAAATCTCTCTCCAACATGTTTGAAATCGGTGCACAGTGTTCCGAGTTGGAGCATACTTTTTTTTTTAATTTTTTTCCGAAAATAATTCTTATTTTGCTGAAGCTAATGCTCGAGAACCCGTGGACCGATTTTGATGAACCAAATTTCGGTTTCTTCGGAAAAGGGTGAACTAGCGAACGATCGATGTGGCAACACGATCCGTGCACAGTGGGCCGAGATACAGCTATTTTTCGGAGTTGCAACGAAATGTTGGCTTGCGAATGCTATTGCTCGCGAACCCGTGTACCGATTTTGACGAAACCGCATTGTGTTTCTTGGCAGAAGGCTTAGCTAACGAACGATGTCGTTGGCAACGCTCTACGTGCACAGTGGGCCGAAATATCTCGTTTTTTCGGAGTTGAAACGAAGTGTTGTCTTGCGAATGCGATTGCAGGCGAACCCGTGGACCGATTTCGATGAAACCAATTTTGTTCGCTTGTCCATGTTGTGGACAACAAATCTCTCTCCAACATGTTTGAAATCGGTGCACAGTGTTCCGAGTTGGAGCATACTTTTTTTTTTAATTTTTTTCCGAAAATAATTCTTATTTTGCTGAAGCTAATGCTCGAGAACCCGTGGACCGATTTTGATGAACCAAATTTCGGTTTCTTCGGAAAAGGGTGAACTAGCGAACGATCGATGTGGCAACACGATCCGTGCACAGTGGGCCGAGATACAGCTATTTTTCGGAGTTGCAACGAAATGTTGGCTTGCGAATGCTATTGCTCGCGAACCCGTGTACCGATTTTGACGAAACCGCATTGTGTTTCTTGGCAGAAGGCTTAGCTAACGAACGATGTCGTTGGCAACGCTCTACGTGCACAGTGGGCCGAAATATCTCGTTTTTTCGGAGTTGAAACGAAGTGTTGTCTTGCGAATGCGATTGCAGGCGAACCCGTGGACCGATTTCGATGAAACCAATTTTGTTCGCTTGTCCATGTTGTGGACAACAAATCTCTCTCCAACATGTTTGAAATCGGTGCACAGTGTTCCGAGTTGGAGCATACTTTTTTTTTTAATTTTTTTCCGAAAATAATTCTTATTTTGCTGAAGCTAATGCTCGAGAACCCGTGGACCGATTTTGATGAACCAAATTTCGGTTTCTTCGGAAAAGGGTGAACTAGCGAACGATCGATGTGGCAACACGATCCGTGCACAGTGGGCCGAGATACAGCTATTTTTCGGAGTTGCAACGAAATGTTGGCTTGCGAATGCTATTGCTCGCGAACCCGTGTACCGATTTTGACGAAACCGCATTGTGTTTCTTGGCAGAAGGCTTAGCTAACGAACGATGTCGTTGGCAACGCTCTACGTGCACAGTGGGCCGAAATATCTCGTTTTTTCGGAGTTGAAACGAAGTGTTGTCTTGCGAATGCGATTGCAGGCGAACCCGTGGACCGATTTCGATGAAACCAATTTTGTTCGCTTGTCCATGTTGTGGACAACAAATCTCTCTCCAACATGTTTGAAATCGGTGCACAGTGTTCCGAGTTGGAGCATACTTTTTTTTTTAATTTTTTTCCGAAAATAATTCTTATTTTGCTGAAGCTAATGCTCGAGAACCCGTGGACCGATTTTGATGAACCAAATTTCGGTTTCTTCGGAAAAGGGTGAACTAGCGAACGATCGATGTGGCAACACGATCCGTGCACAGTGGGCCGAGATACAGCTATTTTTCGGAGTTGCAACGAAATGTTGGCTTGCGAATGCTATTGCTCGCGAACCCGTGTACCGATTTTGACGAAACCGCATTGTGTTTCTTGGCAGAAGGCTTAGCTAACGAACGATGTCGTTGGCAACGCTCTACGTACACAGTGGGCCGAAATATCTCGTTTTTTCGGAGTTGAAACGAAGTGTTGTCTTGCGAATGCGATTGCAGGCGAACCCGTGGACCGATTTCGATGAAACCAATTTTGTTCGCTTGTCCATGTTGTGGACAACAAATCTCTCTCCAACATGTTTGAAATCGGTGCACAGTGTTCCGAGTTGGAGCATACTTTTTTTTTTAATTTTTTTCCGAAAATAATTCTTATTTTGCTGAAGCTAATGCTCGAGAACCCGTGGACCGATTTTGATGAACCAAATTTCGGTTTCTTCGGAAAAGGGTGAACTAGCGAACGATCGATGTGGCAACACGATCCGTGCACAGTGGGCCGAGATACAGCTATTTTTCGGAGTTGCAACGAAATGTTGGCTTGCGAATGCTATTGCTCGCGAACCCGTGTACCGATTTTGACGAAACCGCATTGTGTTTCTTGGCAGAAGGCTTAGCTAACGAACGATGTCGTTGGCAACGCTCTACGTGCACAGTGGGCCGAAATATCTCGTTTTTTCGGAGTTGAAACGAAGTGTTGTCTTGCGAATGCGATTGCAGGCGAACCCGTGGACCGATTTCGATGAAACCAATTTTGTTCGCTTGTCCATGTTGTGGACAACAAATCTCTCTCCAACATGTTTGAAATCGGTGCACAGTGTTCCGAGTTGGAGCATACTTTTTTTTTTAATTTTTTTCCGAAAATAATTCTTATTTTGCTGAAGCTAATGCTCGAGAACCCGTGGACCGATTTTGATGAACCAAATTTCGGTTTCTTCGGAAAAGGGTGAACTAGCGAACGATCGATGTGGCAACACGATCCGTGCACAGTGGGCCGAGATACAGCTATTTTTCGGAGTTGCAACGAAATGTTGGCTTGCGAATGCTATTGCTCGCGAACCCGTGTACCGATTTTGACGAAACCGCATTGTGTTTCTTGGCAGAAGGCTTAGCTAACGAACGATGTCGTTGGCAACGCTCTACGTGCACAGTGGGCCGAAATATCTCGTTTTTTCGGAGTTGAAACGAAGTGTTGTCTCGCGAATGCGATTGCAGGCGAACCCGTGGACCGATTTCGATGAAACCAATTTTGTTCGCTTGTCCATGTTGTGGACAACAAATCTCTCTCCAACATGTTTGAAATCGGTGCACAGTGTTCGGAGTTGGAGCATACTTTTTTTTTTAATTTTTTTCCGAAAATAATTCTTATTTTGCTGAAGCTAATGCTCGAGAACCCGTGGACCGATTTTGATGAACCAAATTTCGGTTTCTTCGGAAAAGGGTGAACTAGCGAACGATCGATGTGGCAACACGATCCGTGCACAGTGGGCCGAGATACAGCTATTTTTCGGAGTTGCAACGAAATGTTGGCTTGCGAATGCTATTGCTCGCGAACCCGTGTACCGATTTTGACGAAACCGCATTGTGTTTCTTGGCAGAAGGCTTAGCTAACGAACGATGTCGTTGGCAACGCTCTACGTGCACAGTGGGCCGAAATATCTCGTTTTTTCGGAGTTGAAACGAAGTGTTGTCTTGCGAATGCGATTGCAGGCGAACCCGTGGACCGATTTCGATGAAACCAATTTTGTTCGCTTGTCCATGTTGTGGACAACAAATCTCTCTCCAACATGTTTGAAATCGGTGCACAGTGTTCCGAGTTGGAGCATACTTTTTTTTTTTAATTTTTTTCCGAAAATAATTCTTATTTTGCTGAAGCTAATGCTCGAGAACCCGTGGACCGATTTTGATGAACCAAATTTCGGTTTCTTCGGAAAAGGGTGAACTAGCGAACGATCGATGTGGCAACACGATCCGTGCACAGTGGGCCGAGATACAGCTATTTTTCGGAGTTGCAACGAAATGTTGGCTTGCGAATGCTATTGCTCGCGAACCCGTGTACCGATTTTGACGAAACCGCATTGTGTTTCTTGGCAGAAGGCTTAGCTAACGAACGATGTCGTTGGCAACGCTCTACGTGCACAGTGGGCCGAAATATCTCGTTTTTTCGGAGTTGAAACGAAGTGTTGTCTTGCGAATGCGATTGCAGGCGAACCCGTGGACCGATTTCGATGAAACCAATTTTGTTCGCTTGTCCATGTTGTGGACAACAAATCTCTCTCCAACATGTTTGAAATCGGTGCACAGTGTTCCGAGTTGGAGCATACTTTTTTTTTTAATTTTTTTCCGAAAATAATTCTTATTTTGCTGAAGCTAATGCTCGAGAACCCGTGGACCGATTTTGATGAACCAAATTTCGGTTTCTTCGGAAAAGGGTGAACTAGCGAACGATCGATGTGGCAACACGATCCGTGCACAGTGGGCCGAGATACAGCTATTTTTCGGAGTTGCAACGAAATGTTGGCTTGCGAATGCTATTGCTCGCGAACCCGTGTACCGATTTTGACGAAACCGCATTGTGTTTCTTGGCAGAAGGCTTAGCTAACGAACGATGTCGTTGGCAACGCTCTACGTGCACAGTGGGCCGAAATATCTCGTTTTTTCGGAGTTGAAACGAAGTGTTGTCTTGCGAATGCGATTGCAGGCGAACCCGTGGACCGATTTCGATGAAACCAATTTTGTTCGCTTGTCCATGTTGTGGACAACAAATCTCTCTCCAACATGTTTGAAATCGGTGCACAGTGTTCCGAGTTGGAGCATACTTTTTTTTTTAATTTTTTTCCGAAAATAATTCTTATTTTGCTGAAGCTAATGCTCGAGAACCCGTGGACCGATTTTGATGAACCAAATTTCGGTTTCTTCGGAAAAGGGTGAACTAGCGAACGATCGATGTGGCAACACGATCCGTGCACAGTGGGCCGAGATACAGCTATTTTTCGGAGTTGCAACGAAATGTTGGCTTGCGAATGCTATTGCTCGCGAACCCGTGTACCGATTTTGACGAAACCGCATTGTGTTTCTTGGCAGAAGGCTTAGCTAACGAACGATGTCGTTGGCAACGCTCTACGTGCACAGTGGGCCGAAATATCTCGTTTTTTCGGAGTTGAAACGAAGTGTTGTCTTGCGAATGCGATTGCAGGCGAACCCGTGGACCGATTTCGATGAAACCAATTTTGTTCGCTTGTCCATGTTGTGGACAACAAATCTCTCTCCAACATGTTTGAAATCGGTGCACAGTGTTCCGAGTTGGAGCATACTTTTTTTTTTAATTTTTTTCCGAAAATAATTCTTATTTTGCTGAAGCTAATGCTCGAGAACCCGTGGACCGATTTTGATGAACCAAATTTCGGTTTCTTCGGAAAAGGGTGAACTAGCGAACGATCGATGTGGCAACACGATCCGTGCACAGTGGGCCGAGATACAGCTATTTTTCGGAGTTGCAACGAAATGTTGGCTTGCGAATGCTATTGCTCGCGAACCCGTGTACCGATTTTGACGAAACCGCATTGTGTTTCTTGGCAGAAGGCTTAGCTAACGAACGATGTCGTTGGCAACGCTCTACGTGCACAGTGGGCCGAAATATCTCGTTTTTTCGGAGTTGAAACGAAGTGTTGTCTTGCGAATGCGATTGCAGGCGAACCCGTGGACCGATTTCGATGAAACCAATTTTGTTCGCTTGTCCATGTTGTGGACAACAAATCTCTCTCCAACATGTTTGAAATCGGTGCACAGTGTTCCGAGTTGGAGCATACTTTTTTTTTTAATTTTTTTCCGAAAATAATTCTTATTTTGCTGAAGCTAATGCTCGAGAACCCGTGGACCGATTTTGATGAACCAAATTTCGGTTTCTTCGGAAAAGGGTGAACTAGCGAACGATCGATGTGGCAACACGATCCGTGCACAGTGGGCCGAGATACAGCTATTTTTCGGAGTTGCAACGAAATGTTGGCTTGCGAATGCTATTGCTCGCGAACCCGTGTACCGATTTTGACGAAACCGCATTGTGTTTCTTGGCAGAAGGCTTAGCTAACGAACGATGTCGTTGGCAACGCTCTACGTGCACAGTGGGCCGAAATATCTCGTTTTTTCGGAGTTGAAACGAAGTGTTGTCTTGCGAATGCGATTGCAGGCGAACCCGTGGACCGATTTCGATGAAACCAATTTTGTTCGCTTGTCCATGTTGTGGACAACAAATCTCTCTCCAACATGTTTGAAATCGGTGCACAGTGTTCCGAGTTGGAGCATACTTTTTTTTTTAATTTTTTTCCGAAAATAATTCTTATTTTGCTGAAGCTAATGCTCGAGAACCCGTGGACCGATTTTGATGAACCAAATTTCGGTTTCTTCGGAAAAGGGTGAACTAGCGAACGATCGATGTGGCAACACGATCCGTGCACAGTGGGCCGAGATACAGCTATTTTTCGGAGTTGCAACGAAATGTTGGCTTGCGAATGCTATTGCTCGCGAACCCGTGTACCGATTTTGACGAAACCGCATTGTGTTTCTTGGCAGAAGGCTTAGCTAACGAACGATGTCGTTGGCAACGCTCTACGTGCACAGTGGGCCGAAATATCTCGTTTTTTCGGAGTTGAAACGAAGTGTTGTCTTGCGAATGCGATTGCAGGCGAACCCGTGGACCGATTTCGATGAAACCAATTTTGTTCGCTTGTCCATGTTGTGGACAACAAATCTCTCTCCAACATGTTTGAAATCGGTGCACAGTGTTCCGAGTTGGAGCATACTTTTTTTTTTAATTTTTTTCCGAAAATAATTCTTATTTTGCTGAAGCTAATGCTCGAGAACCCGTGGACCGATTTTGATGAACCAAATTTCGGTTTCTTCGGAAAAGGGTGAACTAGCGAACGATCGATGTGGCAACACGATCCGTGCACAGTGGGCCGAGATACAGCTATTTTTCGGAGTTGCAACGAAATGTTGGCTTGCGAATGCTATTGCTCGCGAACCCGTGTACCGATTTTGACGAAACCGCATTGTGTTTCTTGGCAGAAGGCTTAGCTAACGAACGATGTCGTTGGCAACGCTCTACGTGCACAGTGGGCCGAAATATCTCGTTTTTTCGGAGTTGAAACGAAGTGTTGTCTTGCGAATGCGATTGCAGGCGAACCCGTGGACCGATTTCGATGAAACCAATTTTGTTCGCTTGTCCATGTTGTGGACAACAAATCTCTCTCCAACATGTTTGAAATCGGTGCACAGTGTTCCGAGTTGGAGCATACTTTTTTTTTTAATTTTTTTCCGAAAATAATTCTTATTTTGCTGAAGCTAATGCTCGAGAACCCGTGGACCGATTTTGATGAACCAAATTTCGGTTTCTTCGGAAAAGGGTGAACTAGCGAACGATCGATGTGGCAACACGATCCGTGCACAGTGGGCCGAGATACAGCTATTTTTCGGAGTTGCAACGAAATGTTGGCTTGCGAATGCTATTGCTCGCGAACCCGTGTACCGATTTTGACGAAACCGCATTGTGTTTCTTGGCAGAAGGCTTAGCTAACGAACGATGTCGTTGGCAACGCTCTACGTGCACAGTGGGCCGAAATATCTCGTTTTTTCGGAGTTGAAACGAAGTGTTGTCTCGCGAATGCGATTGCAGGCGAACCCGTGGACCGATTTCGATGAAACCAATTTTGTTCGCTTGTCCATGTTGTGGACAACAAATCTCTCTCCAACATGTTTGAAATCGGTGCACAGTGTTCGGAGTTGGAGCATACTTTTTTTTTTAATTTTTTTCCGAAAATAATTCTTATTTTGCTGAAGCTAATGCTCGAGAACCCGTGGACCGATTTTGATGAACCAAATTTCGGTTTCTTCGGAAAAGGGTGAACTAGCGAACGATCGATGTGGCAACACGATCCGTGCACAGTGGGCCGAGATACAGCTATTTTTCGGAGTTGCAACGAAATGTTGGCTTGCGAATGCTATTGCTCGCGAACCCGTGTACCGATTTTGACGAAACCGCATTGTGTTTCTTGGCAGAAGGCTTAGCTAACGAACGATGTCGTTGGCAACGCTCTACGTGCACAGTGGGCCGAAATATCTCGTTTTTTCGGAGTTGAAACGAAGTGTTGTCTTGCGAATGCGATTGCAGGCGAACCCGTGGACCGATTTCGATGAAACCAATTTTGTTCGCTTGTCCATGTTGTGGACAACAAATCTCTCTCCAACATGTTTGAAATCGGTGCACAGTGTTCCGAGTTGGAGCATACTTTTTTTTTTTAATTTTTTTCCGAAAATAATTCTTATTTTGCTGAAGCTAATGCTCGAGAACCCGTGGACCGATTTTGATGAACCAAATTTCGGTTTCTTCGGAAAAGGGTGAACTAGCGAACGATCGATGTGGCAACACGATCCGTGCACAGTGGGCCGAGATACAGCTATTTTTCGGAGTTGCAACGAAATGTTGGCTTGCGAATGCTATTGCTCGCGAACCCGTGTACCGATTTTGACGAAACCGCATTGTGTTTCTTGGCAGAAGGCTTAGCTAACGAACGATGTCGTTGGCAACGCTCTACGTGCACAGTGGGCCGAAATATCTCGTTTTTTCGGAGTTGAAACGAAGTGTTGTCTTGCGAATGCGATTGCAGGCGAACCCGTGGACCGATTTCGATGAAACCAATTTTGTTCGCTTGTCCATGTTGTGGACAACAAATCTCTCTCCAACATGTTTGAAATCGGTGCACAGTGTTCCGAGTTGGAGCATACTTTTTTTTTTAATTTTTTTCCGAAAATAATTCTTATTTTGCTGAAGCTAATGCTCGAGAACCCGTGGACCGATTTTGATGAACCAAATTTCGGTTTCTTCGGAAAAGGGTGAACTAGCGAACGATCGATGTGGCAACACGATCCGTGCACAGTGGGCCGAGATACAGCTATTTTTCGGAGTTGCAACGAAATGTTGGCTTGCGAATGCTATTGCTCGCGAACCCGTGTACCGATTTTGACGAAACCGCATTGTGTTTCTTGGCAGAAGGCTTAGCTAACGAACGATGTCGTTGGCAACGCTCTACGTGCACAGTGGGCCGAAATATCTCGTTTTTTCGGAGTTGAAACGAAGTGTTGTCTTGCGAATGCGATTGCAGGCGAACCCGTGGACCGATTTCGATGAAACCAATTTTGTTCGCTTGTCCATGTTGTGGACAACAAATCTCTCTCCAACATGTTTGAAATCGGTGCACAGTGTTCCGAGTTGGAGCATACTTTTTTTTTTAATTTTTTTCCGAAAATAATTCTTATTTTGCTGAAGCTAATGCTCGAGAACCCGTGGACCGATTTTGATGAACCAAATTTCGGTTTCTTCGGAAAAGGGTGAACTAGCGAACGATCGATGTGGCAACACGATCCGTGCACAGTGGGCCGAGATACAGCTATTTTTCGGAGTTGCAACGAAATGTTGGCTTGCGAATGCTATTGCTCGCGAACCCGTGTACCGATTTTGACGAAACCGCATTGTGTTTCTTGGCAGAAGGCTTAGCTAACGAACGATGTCGTTGGCAACGCTCTACGTGCACAGTGGGCCGAAATATCTCGTTTTTTCGGAGTTGAAACGAAGTGTTGTCTTGCGAATGCGATTGCAGGCGAACCAGTGGACCGATTTCGATGAAACCAATTTTGTTCGCTTGTCCATGTTGTGGACAACAAATCTCTCTCCAACATGTTTGAAATCGGTGCACAGTGTTCCGAGTTGGAGCATACTTTTTTTTTTAATTTTTTTCCGAAAATAATTCTTATTTTGCTGAAGCTAATGCTCGAGAACCCGTGGACCGATTTTGATGAACCAAATTTCGGTTTCTTCGGAAAAGGGTGAACTAGCGAACGATCGATGTGGCAACACGATCCGTGCACAGTGGGCCGAGATACAGCTATTTTTCGGAGTTGCAACGAAATGTTGGCTTGCGAATGCTATTGCTCGCGAACCCGTGTACCGATTTTGACGAAACCGCATTGTGTTTCTTGGCAGAAGGCTTAGCTAACGAACGATGTCGTTGGCAACGCTCTACGTGCACAGTGGGCCGAAATATCTCGTTTTTTCGGAGTTGAAACGAAGTGTTGTCTTGCGAATGCGATTGCAGGCGAACCCGTGGACCGATTTCGATGAAACCAATTTTGTTCGCTTGTCCATGTTGTGGACAACAAATCTCTCTCCAACATGTTTGAAATCGGTGCACAGTGTTCCGAGTTGGAGCATACTTTTTTTTTTAATTTTTTTCCGAAAATAATTCTTATTTTGCTGAAGCTAATGCTCGAGAACCCGTGGACCGATTTTGATGAACCAAATTTCGGTTTCTTCGGAAAAGGGTGAACTAGCGAACGATCGATGTGGCAACACGATCCGTGCACAGTGGGCCGAGATACAGCTATTTTTCGGAGTTGCAACGAAATGTTGGCTTGCGAATGCTATTGCTCGCGAACCCGTGTACCGATTTTGACGAAACCGCATTGTGTTTCTTGGCAGAAGGCTTAGCTAACGAACGATGTCGTTGGCAACGCTCTACGTGCACAGTGGGCCGAAATATCTCGTTTTTTCGGAGTTGAAACGAAGTGTTGTCTTGCGAATGCGATTGCAGGCGAACCCGTGGACCGATTTCGATGAAACCAATTTTGTTCGCTTGTCCATGTTGTGGACAACAAATCTCTCTCCAACATGTTTGAAATCGGTGCACAGTGTTCCGAGTTGGAGCATACTTTTTTTTTTAATTTTTTTCCGAAAATAATTCTTATTTTGCTGAAGCTAATGCTCGAGAACCCGTGGACCGATTTTGATGAACCAAATTTCGGTTTCTTCGGAAAAGGGTGAACTAGCGAACGATCGATGTGGCAACACGATCCGTGCACAGTGGGCCGAGATACAGCTATTTTTCGGAGTTGCAACGAAATGTTGGCTTGCGAATGCTATTGCTCGCGAACCCGTGTACCGATTTTGACGAAACCGCATTGTGTTTCTTGGCAGAAGGCTTAGCTAACGAACGATGTCGTTGGCAACGCTCTACGTGCACAGTGGGCCGAAATATCTCGTTTTTTCGGAGTTGAAACGAAGTGTTGTCTTGCGAATGCGATTGCAGGCGAACCCGTGGACCGATTTCGATGAAACCAATTTTGTTCGCTTGTCCATGTTGTGGACAACAAATCTCTCTCCAACATGTTTGAAATCGGTGCACAGTGTTCCGAGTTGGAGCATACTTTTTTTTTTAATTTTTTTCCGAAAATAATTCTTATTTTGCTGAAGCTAATGCTCGAGAACCCGTGGACCGATTTTGATGAACCAAATTTCGGTTTCTTCGGAAAAGGGTGAACTAGCGAACGATCGATGTGGCAACACGATCCGTGCACAGTGGGCCGAGATACAGCTATTTTTCGGAGTTGCAACGAAATGTTGGCTTGCGAATGCTATTGCTCGCGAACCCGTGTACCGATTTTGACGAAACCGCATTGTGTTTCTTGGCAGAAGGCTTAGCTAACGAACGATGTCGTTGGCAACGCTCTACGTGCACAGTGGGCCGAAATATCTCGTTTTTTCGGAGTTGAAACGAAGTGTTGTCTTGCGAATGCGATTGCAGGCGAACCCGTGGACCGATTTCGATGAAACCAATTTTGTTCGCTTGTCCATGTTGTGGACAACAAATCTCTCTCCAACATGTTTGAAATCGGTGCACAGTGTTCCGAGTTGGAGCATACTTTTTTTTTTAATTTTTTTCCGAAAATAATTCTTATTTTGCTGAAGCTAATGCTCGAGAACCCGTGGACCGATTTTGATGAACCAAATTTCGGTTTCTTCGGAAAAGGGTGAACTAGCGAACGATCGATGTGGCAACACGATCCGTGCACAGTGGGCCGAGATACAGCTATTTTTCGGAGTTGCAACGAAATGTTGGCTTGCGAATGCTATTGCTCGCGAACCCGTGTACCGATTTTGACGAAACCGCATTGTGTTTCTTGGCAGAAGGCTTAGCTAACGAACGATGTCGTTGGCAACGCTCTACGTGCACAGTGGGCCGAAATATCTCGTTTTTTCGGAGTTGAAACGAAGTGTTGTCTTGCGAATGCGATTGCAGGCGAACCCGTGGACCGATTTCGATGAAACCAATTTTGTTCGCTTGTCCATGTTGTGGACAACAAATCTCTCTCCAACATGTTTGAAATCGGTGCACAGTGTTCCGAGTTGGAGCATACTTTTTTTTTTAATTTTTTTCCGAAAATAATTCTTATTTTGCTGAAGCTAATGCTCGAGAACCCGTGGACCGATTTTGATGAACCAAATTTCGGTTTCTTCGGAAAAGGGTGAACTAGCGAACGATCGATGTGGCAACACGATCCGTGCACAGTGGGCCGAGATACAGCTATTTTTCGGAGTTGCAACGAAATGTTGGCTTGCGAATGCTATTGCTCGCGAACCCGTGTACCGATTTTGACGAAACCGCATTGTGTTTCTTGGCAGAAGGCTTAGCTAACGAACGATGTCGTTGGCAACGCTCTACGTGCACAGTGGGCCGAAATATCTCGTTTTTTCGGAGTTGAAACGAAGTGTTGTCTTGCGAATGCGATTGCAGGCGAACCCGTGGACCGATTTCGATGAAACCAATTTTGTTCGCTTGTCCATGTTGTGGACAACAAATCTCTCTCCAACATGTTTGAAATCGGTGCACAGTGTTCCGAGTTGGAGCATACTTTTTTTTTTAATTTTTTTCCGAAAATAATTCTTATTTTGCTGAAGCTAATGCTCGAGAACCCGTGGACCGATTTTGATGAACCAAATTTCGGTTTCTTCGGAAAAGGGTGAACTAGCGAACGATCGATGTGGCAACACGATCCGTGCACAGTGGGCCGAGATACAGCTATTTTTCGGAGTTGCAACGAAATGTTGGCTTGCGAATGCTATTGCTCGCGAACCCGTGTACCGATTTTGACGAAACCGCATTGTGTTTCTTGGCAGAAGGCTTAGCTAACGAACGATGTCGTTGGCAACGCTCTACGTGCACAGTGGGCCGAAATATCTCGTTTTTTCGGAGTTGAAACGAAGTGTTGTCTTGCGAATGCGATTGCAGGCGAACCCGTGGACCGATTTCGATGAAACCAATTTTGTTCGCTTGTCCATGTTGTGGACAACAAATCTCTCTCCAACATGTTTGAAATCGGTGCACAGTGTTCCGAGTTGGAGCATACTTTTTTTTTTAATTTTTTTCCGAAAATAATTCTTATTTTGCTGAAGCTAATGCTCGAGAACCCGTGGACCGATTTTGATGAACCAAATTTCGGTTTCTTCGGAAAAGGGTGAACTAGCGAACGATCGATGTGGCAACACGATCCGTGCACAGTGGGCCGAGATACAGCTATTTTTCGGAGTTGCAACGAAATGTTGGCTTGCGAATGCTATTGCTCGCGAACCCGTGTACCGATTTTGACGAAACCGCATTGTGTTTCTTGGCAGAAGGCTTAGCTAACGAACGATGTCGTTGGCAACGCTCTACGTGCACAGTGGGCCGAAATATCTCGTTTTTTCGGAGTTGAAACGAAGTGTTGTCTTGCGAATGCGATTGCAGGCGAACCCGTGGACCGATTTCGATGAAACCAATTTTGTTCGCTTGTCCATGTTGTGGACAACAAATCTCTCTCCAACATGTTTGAAATCGGTGCACAGTGTTCCGAGTTGGAGCATACTTTTTTTTTTAATTTTTTTCCGAAAATAATTCTTATTTTGCTGAAGCTAATGCTCGAGAACCCGTGGACCGATTTTGATGAACCAAATTTCGGTTTCTTCGGAAAAGGGTGAACTAGCGAACGATCGATGTGGCAACACGATCCGTGCACAGTGGGCCGAGATACAGCTATTTTTCGGAGTTGCAACGAAATGTTGGCTTGCGAATGCTATTGCTCGCGAACCCGTGTACCGATTTTGACGAAACCGCATTGTGTTTCTTGGCAGAAGGCTTAGCTAACGAACGATGTCGTTGGCAACGCTCTACGTGCACAGTGGGCCGAAATATCTCGTTTTTTCGGAGTTGAAACGAAGTGTTGTCTTGCGAATGCGATTGCAGGCGAACCCGTGGACCGATTTCGATGAAACCAATTTTGTTCGCTTGTCCATGTTGTGGACAACAAATCTCTCTCCAACATGTTTGAAATCGGTGCACAGTGTTCCGAGTTGGAGCATACTTTTTTTTTTAATTTTTTTCCGAAAATAATTCTTATTTTGCTGAAGCTAATGCTCGAGAACCCGTGGACCGATTTTGATGAACCAAATTTCGGTTTCTTCGGAAAAGGGTGAACTAGCGAACGATCGATGTGGCAACACGATCCGTGCACAGTGGGCCGAGATACAGCTATTTTTCGGAGTTGCAACGAAATGTTGGCTTGCGAATGCTATTGCTCGCGAACCCGTGTACCGATTTTGACGAAACCGCATTGTGTTTCTTGGCAGAAGGCTTAGCTAACGAACGATGTCGTTGGCAACGCTCTACGTGCACAGTGGGCCGAAATATCTCGTTTTTTCGGAGTTGAAACGAAGTGTTGTCTTGCGAATGCGATTGCAGGCGAACCCGTGGACCGATTTCGATGAAACCAATTTTGTTCGCTTGTCCATGTTGTGGACAACAAATCTCTCTCCAACATGTTTGAAATCGGTGCACAGTGTTCCGAGTTGGAGCATACTTTTTTTTTTAATTTTTTTCCGAAAATAATTCTTATTTTGCTGAAGCTAATGCTCGAGAACCCGTGGACCGATTTTGATGAACCAAATTTCGGTTTCTTCGGAAAAGGGTGAACTAGCGAACGATCGATGTGGCAACACGATCCGTGCACAGTGGGCCGAGATACAGCTATTTTTCGGAGTTGCAACGAAATGTTGGCTTGCGAATGCTATTGCTCGCGAACCCGTGTACCGATTTTGACGAAACCGCATTGTGTTTCTTGGCAGAAGGCTTAGCTAACGAACGATGTCGTTGGCAACGCTCTACGTGCACAGTGGGCCGAAATATCTCGTTTTTTCGGAGTTGAAACGAAGTGTTGTCTCGCGAATGCGATTGCAGGCGAACCCGTGGACCGATTTCGATGAAACCAATTTTGTTCGCTTGTCCATGTTGTGGACAACAAATCTCTCTCCAACATGTTTGAAATCGGTGCACAGTGTTCGGAGTTGGAGCATACTTTTTTTTTTAATTTTTTTCCGAAAATAATTCTTATTTTGCTGAAGCTAATGCTCGAGAACCCGTGGACCGATTTTGATGAACCAAATTTCGGTTTCTTCGGAAAAGGGTGAACTAGCGAACGATCGATGTGGCAACACGATCCGTGCACAGTGGGCCGAGATACAGCTATTTTTCGGAGTTGCAACGAAATGTTGGCTTGCGAATGCTATTGCTCGCGAACCCGTGTACCGATTTTGACGAAACCGCATTGTGTTTCTTGGCAGAAGGCTTAGCTAACGAACGATGTCGTTGGCAACGCTCTACGTGCACAGTGGGCCGAAATATCTCGTTTTTTCGGAGTTGAAACGAAGTGTTGTCTTGCGAATGCGATTGCAGGCGAACCCGTGGACCGATTTCGATGAAACCAATTTTGTTCGCTTGTCCATGTTGTGGACAACAAATCTCTCTCCAACATGTTTGAAATCGGTGCACAGTGTTCCGAGTTGGAGCATACTTTTTTTTTTTAATTTTTTTCCGAAAATAATTCTTATTTTGCTGAAGCTAATGCTCGAGAACCCGTGGACCGATTTTGATGAACCAAATTTCGGTTTCTTCGGAAAAGGGTGAACTAGCGAACGATCGATGTGGCAACACGATCCGTGCACAGTGGGCCGAGATACAGCTATTTTTCGGAGTTGCAACGAAATGTTGGCTTGCGAATGCTATTGCTCGCGAACCCGTGTACCGATTTTGACGAAACCGCATTGTGTTTCTTGGCAGAAGGCTTAGCTAACGAACGATGTCGTTGGCAACGCTCTACGTGCACAGTGGGCCGAAATATCTCGTTTTTTCGGAGTTGAAACGAAGTGTTGTCTTGCGAATGCGATTGCAGGCGAACCCGTGGACCGATTTCGATGAAACCAATTTTGTTCGCTTGTCCATGTTGTGGACAACAAATCTCTCTCCAACATGTTTGAAATCGGTGCACAGTGTTCCGAGTTGGAGCATACTTTTTTTTTTAATTTTTTTCCGAAAATAATTCTTATTTTGCTGAAGCTAATGCTCGAGAACCCGTGGACCGATTTTGATGAACCAAATTTCGGTTTCTTCGGAAAAGGGTGAACTAGCGAACGATCGATGTGGCAACACGATCCGTGCACAGTGGGCCGAGATACAGCTATTTTTCGGAGTTGCAACGAAATGTTGGCTTGCGAATGCTATTGCTCGCGAACCCGTGTACCGATTTTGACGAAACCGCATTGTGTTTCTTGGCAGAAGGCTTAGCTAACGAACGATGTCGTTGGCAACGCTCTACGTGCACAGTGGGCCGAAATATCTCGTTTTTTCGGAGTTGAAACGAAGTGTTGTCTTGCGAATGCGATTGCAGGCGAACCCGTGGACCGATTTCGATGAAACCAATTTTGTTCGCTTGTCCATGTTGTGGACAACAAATCTCTCTCCAACATGTTTGAAATCGGTGCACAGTGTTCCGAGTTGGAGCATACTTTTTTTTTTAATTTTTTTCCGAAAATAATTCTTATTTTGCTGAAGCTAATGCTCGAGAACCCGTGGACCGAGTTTGATGAACCAAATTTCGGTTTCTTCGGAAAAGGGTGAACTAGCGAACGATCGATGTGGCAACACGATCCGTGCACAGTGGGCCGAGATACAGCTATTTTTCGGAGTTGCAACGAAATGTTGGCTTGCGAATGCTATTGCTCGCGAACCCGTGTACCGATTTTGACGAAACCGCATTGTGTTTCTTGGCAGAAGGCTTAGCTAACGAACGATGTCGTTGGCAACGCTCTACGTGCACAGTGGGCCGAAATATCTCGTTTTTTCGGAGTTGAAACGAAGTGTTGTCTTGCGAATGCGATTGCAGGCGAACCCGTGGACCGATTTCGATGAAACCAATTTTGTTCGCTTGTCCATGTTGTGGACAACAAATCTCTCTCCAACATGTTTGAAATCGGTGCACAGTGTTCCGAGTTGGAGCATACTTTTTTTTTTAATTTTTTTCCGAAAATAATTCTTATTTTGCTGAAGCTAATGCTCGAGAACCCGTGGACCGATTTTGATGAACCAAATTTCGGTTTCTTCGGAAAAGGGGTGAACTAGCGAACGATCGATGTGGCAACACGATCCGTGCACAGTGGGCCGAGATACAGCTATTTTTCGGAGTTGCAACGAAATGTTGGCTTGCGAATGCTATTGCTCGCGAACCCGTGTACCGATTTTGACGAAACCGCATTGTGTTTCTTGGCAGAAGGCTTAGCTAACGAACGATGTCGTTGGCAACGCTCTACGTGCACAGTGGGCCGAAATATCTCGTTTTTTCGGAGTTGAAACGAAGTGTTGTCTTGCGAATGCGATTGCAGGCGAACCCGTGGACCGATTTCGATGAAACCAATTTTGTTCGCTTGTCCATGTTGTGGACAACAAATCTCTCTCCAACATGTTTGAAATCGGTGCACAGTGTTCCGAGTTGGAGCATACTTTTTTTTTTAATTTTTTTCCGAAAATAATTCTTATTTTGCTGAAGCTAATGCTCGAGAACCCGTGGACCGATTTTGATGAACCAAATTTCGGTTTCTTCGGAAAAGGGTGAACTAGCGAACGATCGATGTGGCAACACGATCCGTGCACAGTGGGCCGAGATACAGCTATTTTTCGGAGTTGCAACGAAATGTTGGCTTGCGAATGCTATTGCTCGCGAACCCGTGTACCGATTTTGACGAAACCGCATTGTGTTTCTTGGCAGAAGGCTTAGCTAACGAACGATGTCGTTGGCAACGCTCTACGTGCACAGTGGGCCGAAATATCTCGTTTTTTCGGAGTTGAAACGAAGTGTTGTCTTGCGAATGCGATTGCAGGCGAACCCGTGGACCGATTTCGATGAAACCAATTTTGTTCGCTTGTCCATGTTGTGGACAACAAATCTCTCTCCAACATGTTTGAAATCGGTGCACAGTGTTCCGAGTTGGAGCATACTTTTTTTTTTAATTTTTTTCCGAAAATAATTCTTATTTTGCTGAAGCTAATGCTCGAGAACCCGTGGACCGATTTTGATGAACCAAATTTCGGTTTCTTCGGAAAAGGGTGAACTAGCGAACGATCGATGTGGCAACACGATCCGTGCACAGTGGGCCGAGATACAGCTATTTTTCGGAGTTGCAACGAAATGTTGGCTTGCGAATGCTATTGCTCGCGAACCCGTGTACCGATTTTGACGAAACCGCATTGTGTTTCTTGGCAGAAGGCTTAGCTAACGAACGATGTCGTTGGCAACGCTCTACGTGCACAGTGGGCCGAAATATCTCGTTTTTTCGGAGTTGAAACGAAGTGTTGTCTTGCGAATGCGATTGCAGGCGAACCCGTGGACCGATTTCGATGAAACCAATTTTGTTCGCTTGTCCATGTTGTGGACAACAAATCTCTCTCCAACATGTTTGAAATCGGTGCACAGTGTTCCGAGTTGGAGCATACTTTTTTTTTTAATTTTTTTCCGAAAATAATTCTTATTTTGCTGAAGCTAATGCTCGAGAACCCGTGGACCGATTTTGATGAACCAAATTTCGGTTTCTTCGGAAAAGGGTGAACTAGCGAACGATCGATGTGGCAACACGATCCGTGCACAGTGGGCCGAGATACAGCTATTTTTCGGAGTTGCAACGAAATGTTGGCTTGCGAATGCTATTGCTCGCGAACCCGTGTACCGATTTTGACGAAACCGCATTGTGTTTCTTGGCAGAAGGCTTAGCTAACGAACGATGTCGTTGGCAACGCTCTACGTGCACAGTGGGCCGAAATATCTCGTTTTTTCGGAGTTGAAACGAAGTGTTGTCTTGCGAATGCGATTGCAGGCGAACCCGTGGACCGATTTCGATGAAACCAATTTTGTTCGCTTGTCCATGTTGTGGACAACAAATCTCTCTCCAACATGTTTGAAATCGGTGCACAGTGTTCCGAGTTGGAGCATACTTTTTTTTTTAATTTTTTTCCGAAAATAATTCTTATTTTGCTGAAGCTAATGCTCGAGAACCCGTGGACCGATTTTGATGAACCAAATTTCGGTTTCTTCGGAAAAGGGTGAACTAGCGAACGATCGATGTGGCAACACGATCCGTGCACAGTGGGCCGAGATACAGCTATTTTTCGGAGTTGCAACGAAATGTTGGCTTGCGAATGCTATTGCTCGCGAACCCGTGTACCGATTTTGACGAAACCGCATTGTGTTTCTTGGCAGAAGGCTTAGCTAACGAACGATGTCGTTGGCAACGCTCTACGTGCACAGTGGGCCGAAATATCTCGTTTTTTCGGAGTTGAAACGAAGTGTTGTCTTGCGAATGCGATTGCAGGCGAACCCGTGGACCGATTTCGATGAAACCAATTTTGTTCGCTTGTCCATGTTGTGGACAACAAATCTCTCTCCAACATGTTTGAAATCGGTGCACAGTGTTCCGAGTTGGAGCATACTTTTTTTTTTAATTTTTTTCCGAAAATAATTCTTATTTTGCTGAAGCTAATGCTCGAGAACCCGTGGACCGATTTTGATGAACCAAATTTCGGTTTCTTCGGAAAAGGGTGAACTAGCGAACGATCGATGTGGCAACACGATCCGTGCACAGTGGGCCGAGATACAGCTATTTTTCGGAGTTGCAACGAAATGTTGGCTTGCGAATGCTATTGCTCGCGAACCCGTGTACCGATTTTGACGAAACCGCATTGTGTTTCTTGGCAGAAGGCTTAGCTAACGAACGATGTCGTTGGCAACGCTCTACGTGCACAGTGGGCCGAAATATCTCGTTTTTTCGGAGTTGAAACGAAGTGTTGTCTTGCGAATGCGATTGCAGGCGAACCCGTGGACCGATTTCGATGAAACCAATTTTGTTCGCTTGTCCATGTTGTGGACAACAAATCTCTCTCCAACATGTTTGAAATCGGTGCACAGTGTTCCGAGTTGGAGCATACTTTTTTTTTTAATTTTTTTCCGAAAATAATTCTTATTTTGCTGAAGCTAATGCTCGAGAACCCGTGGACCGATTTTGATGAACCAAATTTCGGTTTCTTCGGAAAAGGGTGAACTAGCGAACGATCGATGTGGCAACACGATCCGTGCACAGTGGGCCGAGATACAGCTATTTTTCGGAGTTGCAACGAAATGTTGGCTTGCGAATGCTATTGCTCGCGAACCCGTGTACCGATTTTGACGAAACCGCATTGTGTTTCTTGGCAGAAGGCTTAGCTAACGAACGATGTCGTTGGCAACGCTCTACGTGCACAGTGGGCCGAAATATCTCGTTTTTTCGGAGTTGAAACGAAGTGTTGTCTTGCGAATGCGATTGCAGGCGAACCCGTGGACCGATTTCGATGAAACCAATTTTGTTCGCTTGTCCATGTTGTGGACAACAAATCTCTCTCCAACATGTTTGAAATCGGTGCACAGTGTTCCGAGTTGGAGCATACTTTTTTTTTTAATTTTTTTCCGAAAATAATTCTTATTTTGCTGAAGCTAATGCTCGAGAACCCGTGGACCGATTTTGATGAACCAAATTTCGGTTTCTTCGGAAAAGGGTGAACTAGCGAACGATCGATGTGGCAACACGATCCGTGCACAGTGGGCCGAGATACAGCTATTTTTCGGAGTTGCAACGAAATGTTGGCTTGCGAATGCTATTGCTCGCGAACCCGTGTACCGATTTTGACGAAACCGCATTGTGTTTCTTGGCAGAAGGCTTAGCTAACGAACGATGTCGTTGGCAACGCTCTACGTGCACAGTGGGCCGAAATATCTCGTTTTTTCGGAGTTGAAACGAAGTGTTGTCTTGCGAATGCGATTGCAGGCGAACCCGTGGACCGATTTCGATGAAACCAATTTTGTTCGCTTGTCCATGTTGTGGACAACAAATCTCTCTCCAACATGTTTGAAATCGGTGCACAGTGTTCCGAGTTGGAGCATACTTTTTTTTTTAATTTTTTTCCGAAAATAATTCTTATTTTGCTGAAGCTAATGCTCGAGAACCCGTGGACCGATTTTGATGAACCAAATTTCGGTTTCTTCGGAAAAGGGTGAACTAGCGAACGATCGATGTGGCAACACGATCCGTGCACAGTGGGCCGAGATACAGCTATTTTTCGGAGTTGCAACGAAATGTTGGCTTGCGAATGCTATTGCTCGCGAACCCGTGTACCGATTTTGACGAAACCGCATTGTGTTTCTTGGCAGAAGGCTTAGCTAACGAACGATGTCGTTGGCAACGCTCTACGTGCACAGTGGGCCGAAATATCTCGTTTTTTCGGAGTTGAAACGAAGTGTTGTCTCGCGAATGCGATTGCAGGCGAACCCGTGGACCGATTTCGATGAAACCAATTTTGTTCGCTTGTCCATGTTGTGGACAACAAATCTCTCTCCAACATGTTTGAAATCGGTGCACAGTGTTCGGAGTTGGAGCATACTTTTTTTTTTAATTTTTTTCCGAAAATAATTCTTATTTTGCTGAAGCTAATGCTCGAGAACCCGTGGACCGATTTTGATGAACCAAATTTCGGTTTCTTCGGAAAAGGGTGAACTAGCGAACGATCGATGTGGCAACACGATCCGTGCACAGTGGGCCGAGATACAGCTATTTTTCGGAGTTGCAACGAAATGTTGGCTTGCGAATGCTATTGCTCGCGAACCCGTGTACCGATTTTGACGAAACCGCATTGTGTTTCTTGGCAGAAGGCTTAGCTAACGAACGATGTCGTTGGCAACGCTCTACGTGCACAGTGGGCCGAAATATCTCGTTTTTTCGGAGTTGAAACGAAGTGTTGTCTTGCGAATGCGATTGCAGGCGAACCCGTGGACCGATTTCGATGAAACCAATTTTGTTCGCTTGTCCATGTTGTGGACAACAAATCTCTCTCCAACATGTTTGAAATCGGTGCACAGTGTTCCGAGTTGGAGCATACTTTTTTTTTTTAATTTTTTTCCGAAAATAATTCTTATTTTGCTGAAGCTAATGCTCGAGAACCCGTGGACCGATTTTGATGAACCAAATTTCGGTTTCTTCGGAAAAGGGTGAACTAGCGAACGATCGATGTGGCAACACGATCCGTGCACAGTGGGCCGAGATACAGCTATTTTTCGGAGTTGCAACGAAATGTTGGCTTGCGAATGCTATTGCTCGCGAACCCGTGTACCGATTTTGACGAAACCGCATTGTGTTTCTTGGCAGAAGGCTTAGCTAACGAACGATGTCGTTGGCAACGCTCTACGTGCACAGTGGGCCGAAATATCTCGTTTTTTCGGAGTTGAAACGAAGTGTTGTCTTGCGAATGCGATTGCAGGCGAACCCGTGGACCGATTTCGATGAAACCAATTTTGTTCGCTTGTCCATGTTGTGGACAACAAATCTCTCTCCAACATGTTTGAAATCGGTGCACAGTGTTCCGAGTTGGAGCATACTTTTTTTTTTAATTTTTTTCCGAAAATAATTCTTATTTTGCTGAAGCTAATGCTCGAGAACCCGTGGACCGATTTTGATGAACCAAATTTCGGTTTCTTCGGAAAAGGGTGAACTAGCGAACGATCGATGTGGCAACACGATCCGTGCACAGTGGGCCGAGATACAGCTATTTTTCGGAGTTGCAACGAAATGTTGGCTTGCGAATGCTATTGCTCGCGAACCCGTGTACCGATTTTGACGAAACCGCATTGTGTTTCTTGGCAGAAGGCTTAGCTAACGAACGATGTCGTTGGCAACGCTCTACGTGCACAGTGGGCCGAAATATCTCGTTTTTTCGGAGTTGAAACGAAGTGTTGTCTTGCGAATGCGATTGCAGGCGAACCCGTGGACCGATTTCGATGAAACCAATTTTGTTCGCTTGTCCATGTTGTGGACAACAAATCTCTCTCCAACATGTTTGAAATCGGTGCACAGTGTTCCGAGTTGGAGCATACTTTTTTTTTTAATTTTTTTCCGAAAATAATTCTTATTTTGCTGAAGCTAATGCTCGAGAACCCGTGGACCGATTTTGATGAACCAAATTTCGGTTTCTTCGGAAAAGGGTGAACTAGCGAACGATCGATGTGGCAACACGATCCGTGCACAGTGGGCCGAGATACAGCTATTTTTCGGAGTTGCAACGAAATGTTGGCTTGCGAATGCTATTGCTCGCGAACCCGTGTACCGATTTTGACGAAACCGCATTGTGTTTCTTGGCAGAAGGCTTAGCTAACGAACGATGTCGTTGGCAACGCTCTACGTGCACAGTGGGCCGAAATATCTCGTTTTTTCGGAGTTGAAACGAAGTGTTGTCTTGCGAATGCGATTGCAGGCGAACCCGTGGACCGATTTCGATGAAACCAATTTTGTTCGCTTGTCCATGTTGTGGACAACAAATCTCTCTCCAACATGTTTGAAATCGGTGCACAGTGTTCCGAGTTGGAGCATACTTTTTTTTTTAATTTTTTTCCGAAAATAATTCTTATTTTGCTGAAGCTAATGCTCGAGAACCCGTGGACCGATTTTGATGAACCAAATTTCGGTTTCTTCGGAAAAGGGTGAACTAGCGAACGATCGATGTGGCAACACGATCCGTGCACAGTGGGCCGAGATACAGCTATTTTTCGGAGTTGCAACGAAATGTTGGCTTGCGAATGCTATTGCTCGCGAACCCGTGTACCGATTTTGACGAAACCGCATTGTGTTTCTTGGCAGAAGGCTTAGCTAACGAACGATGTCGTTGGCAACGCTCTACGTGCACAGTGGGCCGAAATATCTCGTTTTTTCGGAGTTGAAACGAAGTGTTGTCTTGCGAATGCGATTGCAGGCGAACCCGTGGACCGATTTCGATGAAACCAATTTTGTTCGCTTGTCCATGTTGTGGACAACAAATCTCTCTCCAACATGTTTGAAATCGGTGCACAGTGTTCCGAGTTGGAGCATACTTTTTTTTTTAATTTTTTTCCGAAAATAATTCTTATTTTGCTGAAGCTAATGCTCGAGAACCCGTGGACCGATTTTGATGAACCAAATTTCGGTTTCTTCGGAAAAGGGTGAACTAGCGAACGATCGATGTGGCAACACGATCCGTGCACAGTGGGCCGAGATACAGCTATTTTTCGGAGTTGCAACGAAATGTTGGCTTGCGAATGCTATTGCTCGCGAACCCGTGTACCGATTTTGACGAAACCGCATTGTGTTTCTTGGCAGAAGGCTTAGCTAACGAACGATGTCGTTGGCAACGCTCTACGTGCACAGTGGGCCGAAATATCTCGTTTTTTCGGAGTTGAAACGAAGTGTTGTCTCGCGAATGCGATTGCAGGCGAACCCGTGGACCGATTTCGATGAAACCAATTTTGTTCGCTTGTCCATGTTGTGGACAACAAATCTCTCTCCAACATGTTTGAAATCGGTGCACAGTGTTCGGAGTTGGAGCATACTTTTTTTTTTAATTTTTTTCCGAAAATAATACTTATTTTGCTGAAGCTAATGCTCGAGAACCCGTGGACCGATTTTGATGAACCAAATTTCGGTTTCTTCGGAAAAGGGTGAACTAGCGAACGATCGATGTGGCAACACGATCCGTGCACAGTGGGCCGAGATACAGCTATTTTTCGGAGTTGCAACGAAATGTTGGCTTGCGAATGCTATTGCTCGCGAACCCGTGTACCGATTTTGACGAAACCGCATTGTGTTTCTTGGCAGAAGGCTTAGCTAACGAACGATGTCGTTGGCAACGCTCTACGTGCACAGTGGGCCGAAATATCTCGTTTTTTCGGAGTTGAAACGAAGTGTTGTCTTGCGAATGCGATTGCAGGCGAACCCGTGGACCGATTTCGATGAAACCAATTTTGTTCGCTTGTCCATGTTGTGGACAACAAATCTCTCTCCAACATGTTTGAAATCGGTGCACAGTGTTCCGAGTTGGAGCATACTTTTTTTTTTTAATTTTTTTCCGAAAATAATTCTTATTTTGCTGAAGCTAATGCTCGAGAACCCGTGGACCGATTTTGATGAACCAAATTTCGGTTTCTTCGGAAAAGGGTGAACTAGCGAACGATCGATGTGGCAACACGATCCGTGCACAGTGGGCCGAGATACAGCTATTTTTCGGAGTTGCAACGAAATGTTGGCTTGCGAATGCTATTGCTCGCGAACCCGTGTACCGATTTTGACGAAACCGCATTGTGTTTCTTGGCAGAAGGCTTAGCTAACGAACGATGTCGTTGGCAACGCTCTACGTGCACAGTGGGCCGAAATATCTCGTTTTTTCGGAGTTGAAACGAAGTGTTGTCTTGCGAATGCGATTGCAGGCGAACCCGTGGACCGATTTCGATGAAACCAATTTTGTTCGCTTGTCCATGTTGTGGACAACAAATCTCTCTCCAACATGTTTGAAATCGGTGCACAGTGTTCCGAGTTGGAGCATACTTTTTTTTTTAATTTTTTTCCGAAAATAATTCTTATTTTGCTGAAGCTAATGCTCGAGAACCCGTGGACCGATTTTGATGAACCAAATTTCGGTTTCTTCGGAAAAGGGTGAACTAGCGAACGATCGATGTGGCAACACGATCCGTGCACAGTGGGCCGAGATACAGCTATTTTTCGGAGTTGCAACGAAATGTTGGCTTGCGAATGCTATTGCTCGCGAACCCGTGTACCGATTTTGACGAAACCGCATTGTGTTTCTTGGCAGAAGGCTTAGCTAACGAACGATGTCGTTGGCAACGCTCTACGTGCACAGTGGGCCGAAATATCTCGTTTTTTCGGAGTTGAAACGAAGTGTTGTCTTGCGAATGCGATTGCAGGCGAACCCGTGGACCGATTTCGATGAAACCAATTTTGTTCGCTTGTCCATGTTGTGGACAACAAATCTCTCTCCAACATGTTTGAAATCGGTGCACAGTGTTCCGAGTTGGAGCATACTTTTTTTTTTAATTTTTTTCCGAAAATAATTCTTATTTTGCTGAAGCTAATGCTCGAGAACCCGTGGACCGATTTTGATGAACCAAATTTCGGTTTCTTCGGAAAAGGGTGAACTAGCGAACGATCGATGTGGCAACACGATCCGTGCACAGTGGGCCGAGATACAGCTATTTTTCGGAGTTGCAACGAAATGTTGGCTTGCGAATGCTATTGCTCGCGAACCCGTGTACCGATTTTGACGAAACCGCATTGTGTTTCTTGGCAGAAGGCTTAGCTAACGAACGATGTCGTTGGCAACGCTCTACGTGCACAGTGGGCCGAAATATCTCGTTTTTTCGGAGTTGAAACGAAGTGTTGTCTTGCGAATGCGATTGCAGGCGAACCCGTGGACCGATTTCGATGAAACCAATTTTGTTCGCTTGTCCATGTTGTGGACAACAAATCTCTCTCCAACATGTTTGAAATCGGTGCACAGTGTTCCGAGTTGGAGCATACTTTTTTTTTTAATTTTTTTCCGAAAATAATTCTTATTTTGCTGAAGCTAATGCTCGAGAACCCGTGGACCGATTTTGATGAACCAAATTTCGGTTTCTTCGGAAAAGGGTGAACTAGCGAACGATCGATGTGGCAACACGATCCGTGCACAGTGGGCCGAGATACAGCTATTTTTCGGAGTTGCAACGAAATGTTGGCTTGCGAATGCTATTGCTCGCGAACCCGTGTACCGATTTTGACGAAACCGCATTGTGTTTCTTGGCAGAAGGCTTAGCTAACGAACGATGTCGTTGGCAACGCTCTACGTGCACAGTGGGCCGAAATATCTCGTTTTTTCGGAGTTGAAACGAAGTGTTGTCTTGCGAATGCGATTGCAGGCGAACCCGTGGACCGATTTCGATGAAACCAATTTTGTTCGCTTGTCCATGTTGTGGACAACAAATCTCTCTCCAACATGTTTGAAATCGGTGCACAGTGTTCCGAGTTGGAGCATACTTTTTTTTTTAATTTTTTTCCGAAAATAATTCTTATTTTGCTGAAGCTAATGCTCGAGAACCCGTGGACCGATTTTGATGAACCAAATTTCGGTTTCTTCGGAAAAGGGTGAACTAGCGAACGATCGATGTGGCAACACGATCCGTGCACAGTGGGCCGAGATACAGCTATTTTTCGGAGTTGCAACGAAATGTTGGCTTGCGAATGCTATTGCTCGCGAACCCGTGTACCGATTTTGACGAAACCGCATTGTGTTTCTTGGCAGAAGGCTTAGCTAACGAACGATGTCGTTGGCAACGCTCTACGTGCACAGTGGGCCGAAATATCTCGTTTTTTCGGAGTTGAAACGAAGTGTTGTCTTGCGAATGCGATTGCAGGCGAACCCGTGGACCGATTTCGATGAAACCAATTTTGTTCGCTTGTCCATGTTGTGGACAACAAATCTCTCTCCAACATGTTTGAAATCGGTGCACAGTGTTCCGAGTTGGAGCATACTTTTTTTTTTAATTTTTTTCCGAAAATAATTCTTATTTTGCTGAAGCTAATGCTCGAGAACCCGTGGACCGATTTTGATGAACCAAATTTCGGTTTCTTCGGAAAAGGGTGAACTAGCGAACGATCGATGTGGCAACACGATCCGTGCACAGTGGGCCGAGATACAGCTATTTTTCGGAGTTGCAACGAAATGTTGGCTTGCGAATGCTATTGCTCGCGAACCCGTGTACCGATTTTGACGAAACCGCATTGTGTTTCTTGGCAGAAGGCTTAGCTAACGAACGATGTCGTTGGCAACGCTCTACGTGCACAGTGGGCCGAAATATCTCGTTTTTTCGGAGTTGAAACGAAGTGTTGTCTTGCGAATGCGATTGCAGGCGAACCCGTGGACCGATTTCGATGAAACCAATTTTGTTCGCTTGTCCATGTTGTGGACAACAAATCTCTCTCCAACATGTTTGAAATCGGTGCACAGTGTTCCGAGTTGGAGCATACTTTTTTTTTTAATTTTTTTCCGAAAATAATTCTTATTTTGCTGAAGCTAATGCTCGAGAACCCGTGGACCGATTTTGATGAACCAAATTTCGGTTTCTTCGGAAAAGGGTGAACTAGCGAACGATCGATGTGGCAACACGATCCGTGCACAGTGGGCCGAGATACAGCTATTTTTCGGAGTTGCAACGAAATGTTGGCTTGCGAATGCTATTGCTCGCGAACCCGTGTACCGATTTTGACGAAACCGCATTGTGTTTCTTGGCAGAAGGCTTAGCTAACGAACGATGTCGTTGGCAACGCTCTACGTGCACAGTGGGCCGAAATATCTCGTTTTTTCGGAGTTGAAACGAAGTGTTGTCTTGCGAATGCGATTGCAGGCGAACCCGTGGACCGATTTCGATGAAACCAATTTTGTTCGCTTGTCCATGTTGTGGACAACAAATCTCTCTCCAACATGTTTGAAATCGGTGCACAGTGTTCCGAGTTGGAGCATACTTTTTTTTTTAATTTTTTTCCGAAAATAATTCTTATTTTGCTGAAGCTAATGCTCGAGAACCCGTGGACCGATTTTGATGAACCAAATTTCGGTTTCTTCGGAAAAGGGTGAACTAGCGAACGATCGATGTGGCAACACGATCCGTGCACAGTGGGCCGAGATACAGCTATTTTTCGGAGTTGCAACGAAATGTTGGCTTGCGAATGCTATTGCTCGCGAACCCGTGTACCGATTTTGACGAAACCGCATTGTGTTTCTTGGCAGAAGGCTTAGCTAACGAACGATGTCGTTGGCAACGCTCTACGTGCACAGTGGGCCGAAATATCTCGTTTTTTCGGAGTTGAAACGAAGTGTTGTCTTGCGAATGCGATTGCAGGCGAACCCGTGGACCGATTTCGATGAAACCAATTTTGTTCGCTTGTCCATGTTGTGGACAACAAATCTCTCTCCAACATGTTTGAAATCGGTGCACAGTGTTCCGAGTTGGAGCATACTTTTTTTTTTAATTTTTTTCCGAAAATAATTCTTATTTTGCTGAAGCTAATGCTCGAGAACCCGTGGACCGATTTTGATGAACCAAATTTCGGTTTCTTCGGAAAAGGGTGAACTAGCGAACGATCGATGTGGCAACACGATCCGTGCACAGTGGGCCGAGATACAGCTATTTTTCGGAGTTGCAACGAAATGTTGGCTTGCGAATGCTATTGCTCGCGAACCCGTGTACCGATTTTGACGAAACCGCATTGTGTTTCTTGGCAGAAGGCTTAGCTAACGAACGATGTCGTTGGCAACGCTCTACGTGCACAGTGGGCCGAAATATCTCGTTTTTTCGGAGTTGAAACGAAGTGTTGTCTTGCGAATGCGATTGCAGGCGAACCCGTGGACCGATTTCGATGAAACCAATTTTGTTCGCTTGTCCATGTTGTGGACAACAAATCTCTCTCCAACATGTTTGAAATCGGTGCACAGTGTTCCGAGTTGGAGCATACTTTTTTTTTTAATTTTTTTCCGAAAATAATTCTTATTTTGCTGAAGCTAATGCTCGAGAACCCGTGGACCGATTTTGATGAACCAAATTTCGGTTTCTTCGGAAAAGGGTGAACTAGCGAACGATCGATGTGGCAACACGATCCGTGCACAGTGGGCCGAGATACAGCTATTTTTCGGAGTTGCAACGAAATGTTGGCTTGCGAATGCTATTGCTCGCGAACCCGTGTACCGATTTTGACGAAACCGCATTGTGTTTCTTGGCAGAAGGCTTAGCTAACGAACGATGTCGTTGGCAACGCTCTACGTACACAGTGGGCCGAAATATCTCGTTTTTTCGGAGTTGAAACGAAGTGTTGTCTTGCGAATGCGATTGCAGGCGAACCCGTGGACCGATTTCGATGAAACCAATTTTGTTCGCTTGTCCATGTTGTGGACAACAAATCTCTCTCCAACATGTTTGAAATCGGTGCACAGTGTTCCGAGTTGGAGCATACTTTTTTTTTTAATTTTTTTCCGAAAATAATTCTTATTTTGCTGAAGCTAATGCTCGAGAACCCGTGGACCGATTTTGATGAACCAAATTTCGGTTTCTTCGGAAAAGGGTGAACTAGCGAACGATCGATGTGGCAACACGATCCGTGCACAGTGGGCCGAGATACAGCTATTTTTCGGAGTTGCAACGAAATGTTGGCTTGCGAATGCTATTGCTCGCGAACCCGTGTACCGATTTTGACGAAACCGCATTGTGTTTCTTGGCAGAAGGCTTAGCTAACGAACGATGTCGTTGGCAACGCTCTACGTGCACAGTGGGCCGAAATATCTCGTTTTTTCGGAGTTGAAACGAAGTGTTGTCTTGCGAATGCGATTGCAGGCGAACCCGTGGACCGATTTCGATGAAACCAATTTTGTTCGCTTGTCCATGTTGTGGACAACAAATCTCTCTCCAACATGTTTGAAATCGGTGCACAGTGTTCCGAGTTGGAGCATACTTTTTTTTTTAATTTTTTTCCGAAAATAATTCTTATTTTGCTGAAGCTAATGCTCGAGAACCCGTGGACCGATTTTGATGAACCAAATTTCGGTTTCTTCGGAAAAGGGTGAACTAGCGAACGATCGATGTGGCAACACGATCCGTGCACAGTGGGCCGAGATACAGCTATTTTTCGGAGTTGCAACGAAATGTTGGCTTGCGAATGCTATTGCTCGCGAACCCGTGTACCGATTTTGACGAAACCGCATTGTGTTTCTTGGCAGAAGGCTTAGCTAACGAACGATGTCGTTGGCAACGCTCTACGTGCACAGTGGGCCGAAATATCTCGTTTTTTCGGAGTTGAAACGAAGTGTTGTCTCGCGAATGCGATTGCAGGCGAACCCGTGGACCGATTTCGATGAAACCAATTTTGTTCGCTTGTCCATGTTGTGGACAACAAATCTCTCTCCAACATGTTTGAAATCGGTGCACAGTGTTCGGAGTTGGAGCATACTTTTTTTTTTAATTTTTTTCCGAAAATAATTCTTATTTTGCTGAAGCTAATGCTCGAGAACCCGTGGACCGATTTTGATGAACCAAATTTCGGTTTCTTCGGAAAAGGGTGAACTAGCGAACGATCGATGTGGCAACACGATCCGTGCACAGTGGGCCGAGATACAGCTATTTTTCGGAGTTGCAACGAAATGTTGGCTTGCGAATGCTATTGCTCGCGAACCCGTGTACCGATTTTGACGAAACCGCATTGTGTTTCTTGGCAGAAGGCTTAGCTAACGAACGATGTCGTTGGCAACGCTCTACGTGCACAGTGGGCCGAAATATCTCGTTTTTTCGGAGTTGAAACGAAGTGTTGTCTTGCGAATGCGATTGCAGGCGAACCCGTGGACCGATTTCGATGAAACCAATTTTGTTCGCTTGTCCATGTTGTGGACAACAAATCTCTCTCCAACATGTTTGAAATCGGTGCACAGTGTTCCGAGTTGGAGCATACTTTTTTTTTTTAATTTTTTTCCGAAAATAATTCTTATTTTGCTGAAGCTAATGCTCGAGAACCCGTGGACCGATTTTGATGAACCAAATTTCGGTTTCTTCGGAAAAGGGTGAACTAGCGAACGATCGATGTGGCAACACGATCCGTGCACAGTGGGCCGAGATACAGCTATTTTTCGGAGTTGCAACGAAATGTTGGCTTGCGAATGCTATTGCTCGCGAACCCGTGTACCGATTTTGACGAAACCGCATTGTGTTTCTTGGCAGAAGGCTTAGCTAACGAACGATGTCGTTGGCAACGCTCTACGTGCACAGTGGGCCGAAATATCTCGTTTTTTCGGAGTTGAAACGAAGTGTTGTCTTGCGAATGCGATTGCAGGCGAACCCGTGGACCGATTTCGATGAAACCAATTTTGTTCGCTTGTCCATGTTGTGGACAACAAATCTCTCTCCAACATGTTTGAAATCGGTGCACAGTGTTCCGAGTTGGAGCATACTTTTTTTTTTAATTTTTTTCCGAAAATAATTCTTATTTTGCTGAAGCTAATGCTCGAGAACCCGTGGACCGATTTTGATGAACCAAATTTCGGTTTCTTCGGAAAAGGGTGAACTAGCGAACGATCGATGTGGCAACACGATCCGTGCACAGTGGGCCGAGATACAGCTATTTTTCGGAGTTGCAACGAAATGTTGGCTTGCGAATGCTATTGCTCGCGAACCCGTGTACCGATTTTGACGAAACCGCATTGTGTTTCTTGGCAGAAGGCTTAGCTAACGAACGATGTCGTTGGCAACGCTCTACGTGCACAGTGGGCCGAAATATCTCGTTTTTTCGGAGTTGAAACGAAGTGTTGTCTTGCGAATGCGATTGCAGGCGAACCCGTGGACCGATTTCGATGAAACCAATTTTGTTCGCTTGTCCATGTTGTGGACAACAAATCTCTCTCCAACATGTTTGAAATCGGTGCACAGTGTTCCGAGTTGGAGCATACTTTTTTTTTTAATTTTTTTCCGAAAATAATTCTTATTTTGCTGAAGCTAATGCTCGAGAACCCGTGGACCGATTTTGATGAACCAAATTTCGGTTTCTTCGGAAAAGGGTGAACTAGCGAACGATCGATGTGGCAACACGATCCGTGCACAGTGGGCCGAGATACAGCTATTTTTCGGAGTTGCAACGAAATGTTGGCTTGCGAATGCTATTGCTCGCGAACCCGTGTACCGATTTTGACGAAACCGCATTGTGTTTCTTGGCAGAAGGCTTAGCTAACGAACGATGTCGTTGGCAACGCTCTACGTGCACAGTGGGCCGAAATATCTCGTTTTTTCGGAGTTGAAACGAAGTGTTGTCTTGCGAATGCGATTGCAGGCGAACCCGTGGACCGATTTCGATGAAACCAATTTTTTCGCTTGTCCATGTTGTGGACAACAAATCTCTCTCCAACATGTTTGAAATCGGTGCACAGTGTTCGGAGTTGGAGCATACTTTTTTTTTTAATTTTTTTCCGAAAATAATTCTTATTTTGCTGAAGCTAATGCTCGAGAACCCGTGGACCGATTTTGATGAACCAAATTTCGGTTTCTTCGGAAAAGGGTGAACTAGCGAACGATCGATGTGGCAACACGATCCGTGCACAGTGGGCCGAGATACAGCTATTTTTCGGAGTTGCAACGAAATGTTGGCTTGCGAATGCTATTGCTCGCGAACCCGTGTACCGATTTTGACGAAACCGCATTGTGTTTCTTGGCAGAAGGCTTAGCTAACGAACGATGTCGTTGGCAACGCTCTACGTGCACAGTGGGCCGAAATATCTCGTTTTTTCGGAGTTGAAACGAAGTGTTGTCTTGCGAATGCGATTGCAGGCGAACCCGTGGACCGATTTCGATGAAACCAATTTTGTTCGCTTGTCCATGTTGTGGACAACAAATCTCTCTCCAACATGTTTGAAATCGGTGCACAGTGTTCCGAGTTGGAGCATACTTTTTTTTTTTAATTTTTTTCCGAAAATAATTCTTATTTTGCTGAAGCTAATGCTCGAGAACCCGTGGACCGATTTTGATGAACCAAATTTCGGTTTCTTCGGAAAAGGGTGAACTAGCGAACGATCGATGTGGCAACACGATCCGTGCACAGTGGGCCGAGATACAGCTATTTTTCGGAGTTGCAACGAAATGTTGGCTTGCGAATGCTATTGCTCGCGAACCCGTGTACCGATTTTGACGAAACCGCATTGTGTTTCTTGGCAGAAGGCTTAGCTAACGAACGATGTCGTTGGCAACGCTCTACGTGCACAGTGGGCCGAAATATCTCGTTTTTTCGGAGTTGAAACGAAGTGTTGTCTTGCGAATGCGATTGCAGGCGAACCCGTGGACCGATTTCGATGAAACCAATTTTGTTCGCTTGTCCATGTTGTGGACAACAAATCTCTCTCCAACATGTTTGAAATCGGTGCACAGTGTTCCGAGTTGGAGCATACTTTTTTTTTTAATTTTTTTCCGAAAATAATTCTTATTTTGCTGAAGCTAATGCTCGAGAACCCGTGGACCGATTTTGATGAACCAAATTTCGGTTTCTTCGGAAAAGGGTGAACTAGCGAACGATCGATGTGGCAACACGATCCGTGCACAGTGGGCCGAGATACAGCTATTTTTCGGAGTTGCAACGAAATGTTGGCTTGCGAATGCTATTGCTCGCGAACCCGTGTACCGATTTTGACGAAACCGCATTGTGTTTCTTGGCAGAAGGCTTAGCTAACGAACGATGTCGTTGGCAACGCTCTACGTGCACAGTGGGCCGAAATATCTCGTTTTTTCGGAGTTGAAACGAAGTGTTGTCTTGCGAATGCGATTGCAGGCGAACCCGTGGACCGATTTCGATGAAACCAATTTTGTTCGCTTGTCCATGTTGTGGACAACAAATCTCTCTCCAACATGTTTGAAATCGGTGCACAGTGTTCCGAGTTGGAGCATACTTTTTTTTTTAATTTTTTTCCGAAAATAATTCTTATTTTGCTGAAGCTAATGCTCGAGAACCCGTGGACCGATTTTGATGAACCAAATTTCGGTTTCTTCGGAAAAGGGTGAACTAGCGAACGATCGATGTGGCAACACGATCCGTGCACAGTGGGCCGAGATACAGCTATTTTTCGGAGTTGCAACGAAATGTTGGCTTGCGAATGCTATTGCTCGCGAACCCGTGTACCGATTTTGACGAAACCGCATTGTGTTTCTTGGCAGAAGGCTTAGCTAACGAACGATGTCGTTGGCAACGCTCTACGTGCACAGTGGGCCGAAATATCTCGTTTTTTCGGAGTTGAAACGAAGTGTTGTCTTGCGAATGCGATTGCAGGCGAACCCGTGGACCGATTTCGATGAAACCAATTTTGTTCGCTTGTCCATGTTGTGGACAACAAATCTCTCTCCAACATGTTTGAAATCGGTGCACAGTGTTCCGAGTTGGAGCATACTTTTTTTTTTAATTTTTTTCCGAAAATAATTCTTATTTTGCTGAAGCTAATGCTCGAGAACCCGTGGACCGATTTTGATGAACCAAATTTCGGTTTCTTCGGAAAAGGGTGAACTAGCGAACGATCGATGTGGCAACACGATCCGTGCACAGTGGGCCGAGATACAGCTATTTTTCGGAGTTGCAACGAAATGTTGGCTTGCGAATGCTATTGCTCGCGAACCCGTGTACCGATTTTGACGAAACCGCATTGTGTTTCTTGGCAGAAGGCTTAGCTAACGAACGATGTCGTTGGCAACGCTCTACGTGCACAGTGGGCCGAAATATCTCGTTTTTTCGGAGTTGAAACGAAGTGTTGTCTCGCGAATGCGATTGCAGGCGAACCCGTGGACCGATTTCGATGAAACCAATTTTGTTCGCTTGTCCATGTTGTGGACAACAAATCTCTCTCCAACATGTTTGAAATCGGTGCACAGTGTTCGGAGTTGGAGCATACTTTTTTTTTTAATTTTTTTCCGAAAATAATTCTTATTTTGCTGAAGCTAATGCTCGAGAACCCGTGGACCGATTTTGATGAACCAAATTTCGGTTTCTTCGGAAAAGGGTGAACTAGCGAACGATCGATGTGGCAACACGATCCGTGCACAGTGGGCCGAGATACAGCTATTTTTCGGAGTTGCAACGAAATGTTGGCTTGCGAATGCTATTGCTCGCGAACCCGTGTACCGATTTTGACGAAACCGCATTGTGTTTCTTGGCAGAAGGCTTAGCTAACGAACGATGTCGTTGGCAACGCTCTACGTGCACAGTGGGCCGAAATATCTCGTTTTTTCGGAGTTGAAACGAAGTGTTGTCTTGCGAATGCGATTGCAGGCGAACCCGTGGACCGATTTCGATGAAACCAATTTTGTTCGCTTGTCCATGTTGTGGACAACAAATCTCTCTCCAACATGTTTGAAATCGGTGCACAGTGTTCCGAGTTGGAGCATACTTTTTTTTTTTAATTTTTTTCCGAAAATAATTCTTATTTTGCTGAAGCTAATGCTCGAGAACCCGTGGACCGATTTTGATGAACCAAATTTCGGTTTCTTCGGAAAAGGGTGAACTAGCGAACGATCGATGTGGCAACACGATCCGTGCACAGTGGGCCGAGATACAGCTATTTTTCGGAGTTGCAACGAAATGTTGGCTTGCGAATGCTATTGCTCGCGAACCCGTGTACCGATTTTGACGAAACCGCATTGTGTTTCTTGGCAGAAGGCTTAGCTAACGAACGATGTCGTTGGCAACGCTCTACGTGCACAGTGGGCCGAAATATCTCGTTTTTTCGGAGTTGAAACGAAGTGTTGTCTTGCGAATGCGATTGCAGGCGAACCCGTGGACCGATTTCGATGAAACCAATTTTGTTCGCTTGTCCATGTTGTGGACAACAAATCTCTCTCCAACATGTTTGAAATCGGTGCACAGTGTTCCGAGTTGGAGCATACTTTTTTTTTTAATTTTTTTCCGAAAATAATTCTTATTTTGCTGAAGCTAATGCTCGAGAACCCGTGGACCGATTTTGATGAACCAAATTTCGGTTTCTTCGGAAAAGGGTGAACTAGCGAACGATCGATGTGGCAACACGATCCGTGCACAGTGGGCCGAGATACAGCTATTTTTCGGAGTTGCAACGAAATGTTGGCTTGCGAATGCTATTGCTCGCGAACCCGTGTACCGATTTTGACGAAACCGCATTGTGTTTCTTGGCAGAAGGCTTAGCTAACGAACGATGTCGTTGGCAACGCTCTACGTGCACAGTGGGCCGAAATATCTCGTTTTTTCGGAGTTGAAACGAAGTGTTGTCTTGCGAATGCGATTGCAGGCGAACCCGTGGACCGATTTCGATGAAACCAATTTTGTTCGCTTGTCCATGTTGTGGACAACAAATCTCTCTCCAACATGTTTGAAATCGGTGCACAGTGTTCCGAGTTGGAGCATACTTTTTTTTTTAATTTTTTTCCGAAAATAATTCTTATTTTGCTGAAGCTAATGCTCGAGAACCCGTGGACCGATTTTGATGAACCAAATTTCGGTTTCTTCGGAAAAGGGTGAACTAGCGAACGATCGATGTGGCAACACGATCCGTGCACAGTGGGCCGAGATACAGCTATTTTTCGGAGTTGCAACGAAATGTTGGCTTGCGAATGCTATTGCTCGCGAACCCGTGTACCGATTTTGACGAAACCGCATTGTGTTTCTTGGCAGAAGGCTTAGCTAACGAACGATGTCGTTGGCAACGCTCTACGTGCACAGTGGGCCGAAATATCTCGTTTTTTCGGAGTTGAAACGAAGTGTTGTCTTGCGAATGCGATTGCAGGCGAACCCGTGGACCGATTTCGATGAAACCAATTTTGTTCGCTTGTCCATGTTGTGGACAACAAATCTCTCTCCAACATGTTTGAAATCGGTGCACAGTGTTCCGAGTTGGAGCATACTTTTTTTTTTAATTTTTTTCCGAAAATAATTCTTATTTTGCTGAAGCTAATGCTCGAGAACCCGTGGACCGATTTTGATGAACCAAATTTCGGTTTCTTCGGAAAAGGGTGAACTAGCGAACGATCGATGTGGCAACACGATCCGTGCACAGTGGGCCGAGATACAGCTATTTTTCGGAGTTGCAACGAAATGTTGGCTTGCGAATGCTATTGCTCGCGAACCCGTGTACCGATTTTGACGAAACCGCATTGTGTTTCTTGGCAGAAGGCTTAGCTAACGAACGATGTCGTTGGCAACGCTCTACGTGCACAGTGGGCCGAAATATCTCGTTTTTTCGGAGTTGAAACGAAGTGTTGTCTTGCGAATGCGATTGCAGGCGAACCCGTGGACCGATTTCGATGAAACCAATTTTGTTCGCTTGTCCATGTTGTGGACAACAAATCTCTCTCCAACATGTTTGAAATCGGTGCACAGTGTTCCGAGTTGGAGCATACTTTTTTTTTTAATTTTTTTCCGAAAATAATTCTTATTTTGCTGAAGCTAATGCTCGAGAACCCGTGGACCGATTTTGATGAACCAAATTTCGGTTTCTTCGGAAAAGGGTGAACTAGCGAACGATCGATGTGGCAACACGATCCGTGCACAGTGGGCCGAGATACAGCTATTTTTCGGAGTTGCAACGAAATGTTGGCTTGCGAATGCTATTGCTCGCGAACCCGTGTACCGATTTTGACGAAACCGCATTGTGTTTCTTGGCAGAAGGCTTAGCTAACGAACGATGTCGTTGGCAACGCTCTACGTGCACAGTGGGCCGAAATATCTCGTTTTTTCGGAGTTGAAACGAAGTGTTGTCTTGCGAATGCGATTGCAGGCGAACCCGTGGACCGATTTCGATGAAACCAATTTTGTTCGCTTGTCCATGTTGTGGACAACAAATCTCTCTCCAACATGTTTGAAATCGGTGCACAGTGTTCCGAGTTGGAGCATACTTTTTTTTTTAATTTTTTTCCGAAAATAATTCTTATTTTGCTGAAGCTAATGCTCGAGAACCCGTGGACCGATTTTGATGAACCAAATTTCGGTTTCTTCGGAAAAGGGTGAACTAGCGAACGATCGATGTGGCAACACGATCCGTGCACAGTGGGCCGAGATACAGCTATTTTTCGGAGTTGCAACGAAATGTTGGCTTGCGAATGCTATTGCTCGCGAACCCGTGTACCGATTTTGACGAAACCGCATTGTGTTTCTTGGCAGAAGGCTTAGCTAACGAACGATGTCGTTGGCAACGCTCTACGTGCACAGTGGGCCGAAATATCTCGTTTTTTCGGAGTTGAAACGAAGTGTTGTCTTGCGAATGCGATTGCAGGCGAACCCGTGGACCGATTTCGATGAAACCAATTTTGTTCGCTT
Source organism: Polietes domitor (assembly GCA_947397865.1). Lineage (NCBI taxonomy): Eukaryota > Metazoa > Arthropoda > Insecta > Diptera > Muscidae > Polietes > Polietes domitor. The sequence goes on from CANDYM010000284.1 coordinate 45,333, forward strand.
GTCCATGTTGTGGACAACAAATCTCTCTCCAACATGTTTGAAATCGGTGCACAGTGTTCCGAGTTGGAGCATACTTTTTTTTTTAATTTTTTTCCGAAAATAATTCTTATTTTGCTGAAGCTAATGCTCGAGAACCCGTGGACCGATTTTGATGAACCAAATTTCGGTTTCTTCGGAAAAGGGTGAACTAGCGAACGATCGATGTGGCAACACGATCCGTGCACAGTGGGCCGAGATACAGCTATTTTTCGGAGTTGCAACGAAATGTTGGCTTGCGAATGCTATTGCTCGCGAACCCGTGTACCGATTTTGACGAAACCGCATTGTGTTTCTTGGCAGAAGGCTTAGCTAACGAACGATGTCGTTGGCAACGCTCTACGTGCACAGTGGGCCGAAATATCTCGTTTTTTCGGAGTTGAAACGAAGTGTTGTCTTGCGAATGCGATTGCAGGCGAACCCGTGGACCGATTTCGATGAAACCAATTTTGTTCGCTTGTCCATGTTGTGGACAACAAATCTCTCTCCAACATGTTTGAAATCGGTGCACAGTGTTCCGAGTTGGAGCATACTTTTTTTTTTAATTTTTTTCCGAAAATAATTCTTATTTTGCTGAAGCTAATGCTCGAGAACCCGTGGACCGATTTTGATGAACCAAATTTCGGTTTCTTCGGAAAAGGGTGAACTAGCGAACGATCGATGTGGCAACACGATCCGTGCACAGTGGGCCGAGATACAGCTATTTTTCGGAGTTGCAACGAAATGTTGGCTTGCGAATGCTATTGCTCGCGAACCCGTGTACCGATTTTGACGAAACCGCATTGTGTTTCTTGGCAGAAGGCTTAGCTAACGAACGATGTCGTTGGCAACGCTCTACGTGCACAGTGGGCCGAAATATCTCGTTTTTTCGGAGTTGAAACGAAGTGTTGTCTTGCGAATGCGATTGCAGGCGAACCCGTGGACCGATTTCGATGAAACCAATTTTGTTCGCTTGTCCATGTTGTGGACAACAAATCTCTCTCCAACATGTTTGAAATCGGTGCACAGTGTTCCGAGTTGGAGCATACTTTTTTTTTTAATTTTTTTCCGAAAATAATTCTTATTTTGCTGAAGCTAATGCTCGAGAACCCGTGGACCGATTTTGATGAACCAAATTTCGGTTTCTTCGGAAAAGGGTGAACTAGCGAACGATCGATGTGGCAACACGATCCGTGCACAGTGGGCCGAGATACAGCTATTTTTCGGAGTTGCAACGAAATGTTGGCTTGCGAATGCTATTGCTCGCGAACCCGTGTACCGATTTTGACGAAACCGCATTGTGTTTCTTGGCAGAAGGCTTAGCTAACGAACGATGTCGTTGGCAACGCTCTACGTGCACAGTGGGCCGAAATATCTCGTTTTTTCGGAGTTGAAACGAAGTGTTGTCTTGCGAATGCGATTGCAGGCGAACCCGTGGACCGATTTCGATGAAACCAATTTTGTTCGCTTGTCCATGTTGTGGACAACAAATCTCTCTCCAACATGTTTGAAATCGGTGCACAGTGTTCCGAGTTGGAGCATACTTTTTTTTTTAATTTTTTTCCGAAAATAATTCTTATTTTGCTGAAGCTAATGCTCGAGAACCCGTGGACCGATTTTGATGAACCAAATTTCGGTTTCTTCGGAAAAGGGTGAACTAGCGAACGATCGATGTGGCAACACGATCCGTGCACAGTGGGCCGAGATACAGCTATTTTTCGGAGTTGCAACGAAATGTTGGCTTGCGAATGCTATTGCTCGCGAACCCGTGTACCGATTTTGACGAAACCGCATTGTGTTTCTTGGCAGAAGGCTTAGCTAACGAACGATGTCGTTGGCAACGCTCTACGTGCACAGTGGGCCGAAATATCTCGTTTTTTCGGAGTTGAAACGAAGTGTTGTCTTGCGAATGCGATTGCAGGCGAACCCGTGGACCGATTTCGATGAAACCAATTTTGTTCGCTTGTCCATGTTGTGGACAACAAATCTCTCTCCAACATGTTTGAAATCGGTGCACAGTGTTCCGAGTTGGAGCATACTTTTTTTTTTAATTTTTTTCCGAAAATAATTCTTATTTTGCTGAAGCTAATGCTCGAGAACCCGTGGACCGATTTTGATGAACCAAATTTCGGTTTCTTCGGAAAAGGGTGAACTAGCGAACGATCGATGTGGCAACACGATCCGTGCACAGTGGGCCGAGATACAGCTATTTTTCGGAGTTGCAACGAAATGTTGGCTTGCGAATGCTATTGCTCGCGAACCCGTGTACCGATTTTGACGAAACCGCATTGTGTTTCTTGGCAGAAGGCTTAGCTAACGAACGATGTCGTTGGCAACGCTCTACGTGCACAGTGGGCCGAAATATCTCGTTTTTTCGGAGTTGAAACGAAGTGTTGTCTCGCGAATGCGATTGCAGGCGAACCCGTGGACCGATTTCGATGAAACCAATTTTGTTCGCTTGTCCATGTTGTGGACAACAAATCTCTCTCCAACATGTTTGAAATCGGTGCACAGTGTTCGGAGTTGGAGCATACTTTTTTTTTTAATTTTTTTCCGAAAATAATTCTTATTTTGCTGAAGCTAATGCTCGAGAACCCGTGGACCGATTTTGATGAACCAAATTTCGGTTTCTTCGGAAAAGGGTGAACTAGCGAACGATCGATGTGGCAACACGATCCGTGCACAGTGGGCCGAGATACAGCTATTTTTCGGAGTTGCAACGAAATGTTGGCTTGCGAATGCTATTGCTCGCGAACCCGTGTACCGATTTTGACGAAACCGCATTGTGTTTCTTGGCAGAAGGCTTAGCTAACGAACCGATGTCGTTGGCAACGCTCTACGTGCACAGTGGGCCGAAATATCTCGTTTTTTCGGAGTTGAAACGAAGTGTTGTCTTGCGAATGCGATTGCAGGCGAACCCGTGGACCGATTTCGATGAAACCAATTTTGTTCGCTTGTCCATGTTGTGGACAACAAATCTCTCTCCAACATGTTTGAAATCGGTGCACAGTGTTCCGAGTTGGAGCATACTTTTTTTTTTAATTTTTTTCCGAAAATAATTCTTATTTTGCTGAAGCTAATGCTCGAGAACCCGTGGACCGATTTTGATGAACCAAATTTCGGTTTCTTCGGAAAAGGGTGAACTAGCGAACGATCGATGTGGCAACACGATCCGTGCACAGTGGGCCGAGATACAGCTATTTTTCGGAGTTGCAACGAAATGTTGGCTTGCGAATGCTATTGCTCGCGAACCCGTGTACCGATTTTGACGAAACCGCATTGTGTTTCTTGGCAGAAGGCTTAGCTAACGAACGATGTCGTTGGCAACGCTCTACGTGCACAGTGGGCCGAAATATCTCGTTTTTTCGGAGTTGAAACGAAGTGTTGTCTTGCGAATGCGATTGCAGGCGAACCCGTGGACCGATTTCGATGAAACCAATTTTGTTCGCTTGTCCATGTTGTGGACAACAAATCTCTCTCCAACATGTTTGAAATCGGTGCACAGTGTTCCGAGTTGGAGCATACTTTTTTTTTTAATTTTTTTCCGAAAATAATTCTTATTTTGCTGAAGCTAATGCTCGAGAACCCGTGGACCGATTTTGATGAACCAAATTTCGGTTTCTTCGGAAAAGGGTGAACTAGCGAACGATCGATGTGGCAACACGATCCGTGCACAGTGGGCCGAGATACAGCTATTTTTCGGAGTTGCAACGAAATGTTGGCTTGCGAATGCTATTGCTCGCGAACCCGTGTACCGATTTTGACGAAACCGCATTGTGTTTCTTGGCAGAAGGCTTAGCTAACGAACGATGTCGTTGGCAACGCTCTACGTGCACAGTGGGCCGAAATATCTCGTTTTTTCGGAGTTGAAACGAAGTGTTGTCTTGCGAATGCGATTGCAGGCGAACCCGTGGACCGATTTCGATGAAACCAATTTTGTTCGCTTGTCCATGTTGTGGACAACAAATCTCTCTCCAACATGTTTGAAATCGGTGCACAGTGTTCCGAGTTGGAGCATACTTTTTTTTTTAATTTTTTTCCGAAAATAATTCTTATTTTGCTGAAGCTAATGCTCGAGAACCCGTGGACCGATTTTGATGAACCAAATTTCGGTTTCTTCGGAAAAGGGTGAACTAGCGAACGATCGATGTGGCAACACGATCCGTGCACAGTGGGCCGAGATACAGCTATTTTTCGGAGTTGCAACGAAATGTTGGCTTGCGAATGCTATTGCTCGCGAACCCGTGTACCGATTTTGACGAAACCGCATTGTGTTTCTTGGCAGAAGGCTTAGCTAACGAACGATGTCGTTGGCAACGCTCTACGTGCACAGTGGGCCGAAATATCTCGTTTTTTCGGAGTTGAAACGAAGTGTTGTCTTGCGAATGCGATTGCAGGCGAACCCGTGGACCGATTTCGATGAAACCAATTTTGTTCGCTTGTCCATGTTGTGGACAACAAATCTCTCTCCAACATGTTTGAAATCGGTGCACAGTGTTCCGAGTTGGAGCATACTTTTTTTTTTAATTTTTTTCCGAAAATAATTCTTATTTTGCTGAAGCTAATGCTCGAGAACCCGTGGACCGATTTTGATGAACCAAATTTCGGTTTCTTCGGAAAAGGGTGAACTAGCGAACGATCGATGTGGCAACACGATCCGTGCACAGTGGGCCGAGATACAGCTATTTTTCGGAGTTGCAACGAAATGTTGGCTTGCGAATGCTATTGCTCGCGAACCCGTGTACCGATTTTGACGAAACCGCATTGTGTTTCTTGGCAGAAGGCTTAGCTAACGAACGATGTCGTTGGCAACGCTCTACGTGCACAGTGGGCCGAAATATCTCGTTTTTTCGGAGTTGAAACGAAGTGTTGTCTTGCGAATGCGATTGCAGGCGAACCCGTGGACCGATTTCGATGAAACCAATTTTGTTCGCTTGTCCATGTTGTGGACAACAAATCTCTCTCCAACATGTTTGAAATCGGTGCACAGTGTTCCGAGTTGGAGCATACTTTTTTTTTTAATTTTTTTCCGAAAATAATTCTTATTTTGCTGAAGCTAATGCTCGAGAACCCGTGGACCGATTTTGATGAACCAAATTTCGGTTTCTTCGGAAAAGGGTGAACTAGCGAACGATCGATGTGGCAACACGATCCGTGCACAGTGGGCCGAGATACAGCTATTTTTCGGAGTTGCAACGAAATGTTGGCTTGCGAATGCTATTGCTCGCGAACCCGTGTACCGATTTTGACGAAACCGCATTGTGTTTCTTGGCAGAAGGCTTAGCTAACGAACGATGTCGTTGGCAACGCTCTACGTGCACAGTGGGCCGAAATATCTCGTTTTTTCGGAGTTGAAACGAAGTGTTGTCTCGCGAATGCGATTGCAGGCGAACCCGTGGACCGATTTCGATGAAACCAATTTTGTTCGCTTGTCCATGTTGTGGACAACAAATCTCTCTCCAACATGTTTGAAATCGGTGCACAGTGTTCGGAGTTGGAGCATACTTTTTTTTTTAATTTTTTTCCGAAAATAATTCTTATTTTGCTGAAGCTAATGCTCGAGAACCCGTGGACCGATTTTGATGAACCAAATTTCGGTTTCTTCGGAAAAGGGTGAACTAGCGAACGATCGATGTGGCAACACGATCCGTGCACAGTGGGCCGAGATACAGCTATTTTTCGGAGTTGCAACGAAATGTTGGCTTGCGAATGCTATTGCTCGCGAACCCGTGTACCGATTTTGACGAAACCGCATTGTGTTTCTTGGCAGAAGGCTTAGCTAACGAACGATGTCGTTGGCAACGCTCTACGTGCACAGTGGGCCGAAATATCTCGTTTTTTCGGAGTTGAAACGAAGTGTTGTCTTGCGAATGCGATTGCAGGCGAACCCGTGGACCGATTTCGATGAAACCAATTTTGTTCGCTTGTCCATGTTGTGGACAACAAATCTCTCTCCAACATGTTTGAAATCGGTGCACAGTGTTCCGAGTTGGAGCATACTTTTTTTTTTTAATTTTTTTCCGAAAATAATTCTTATTTTGCTGAAGCTAATGCTCGAGAACCCGTGGACCGATTTTGATGAACCAAATTTCGGTTTCTTCGGAAAAGGGTGAACTAGCGAACGATCGATGTGGCAACACGATCCGTGCACAGTGGGCCGAGATACAGCTATTTTTCGGAGTTGCAACGAAATGTTGGCTTGCGAATGCTATTGCTCGCGAACCCGTGTACCGATTTTGACGAAACCGCATTGTGTTTCTTGGCAGAAGGCTTAGCTAACGAACGATGTCGTTGGCAACGCTCTACGTGCACAGTGGGCCGAAATATCTCGTTTTTTCGGAGTTGAAACGAAGTGTTGTCTTGCGAATGCGATTGCAGGCGAACCCGTGGACCGATTTCGATGAAACCAATTTTGTTCGCTTGTCCATGTTGTGGACAACAAATCTCTCTCCAACATGTTTGAAATCGGTGCACAGTGTTCCGAGTTGGAGCATACTTTTTTTTTTAATTTTTTTCCGAAAATAATTCTTATTTTGCTGAAGCTAATGCTCGAGAACCCGTGGACCGATTTTGATGAACCAAATTTCGGTTTCTTCGGAAAAGGGTGAACTAGCGAACGATCGATGTGGCAACACGATCCGTGCACAGTGGGCCGAGATACAGCTATTTTTCGGAGTTGCAACGAAATGTTGGCTTGCGAATGCTATTGCTCGCGAACCCGTGTACCGATTTTGACGAAACCGCATTGTGTTTCTTGGCAGAAGGCTTAGCTAACGAACGATGTCGTTGGCAACGCTCTACGTGCACAGTGGGCCGAAATATCTCGTTTTTTCGGAGTTGAAACGAAGTGTTGTCTCGCGAATGCGATTGCAGGCGAACCCGTGGACCGATTTCGATGAAACCAATTTTGTTCGCTTGTCCATGTTGTGGACAACAAATCTCTCTCCAACATGTTTGAAATCGGTGCACAGTGTTCGGAGTTGGAGCATACTTTTTTTTTTAATTTTTTTCCGAAAATAATTCTTATTTTGCTGAAGCTAATGCTCGAGAACCCGTGGACCGATTTTGATGAACCAAATTTCGGTTTCTTCGGAAAAGGGTGAACTAGCGAACGATCGATGTGGCAACACGATCCGTGCACAGTGGGCCGAGATACAGCTATTTTTCGGAGTTGCAACGAAATGTTGGCTTGCGAATGCTATTGCTCGCGAACCCGTGTACCGATTTTGACGAAACCGCATTGTGTTTCTTGGCAGAAGGCTTAGCTAACGAACGATGTCGTTGGCAACGCTCTACGTGCACAGTGGGCCGAAATATCTCGTTTTTTCGGAGTTGAAACGAAGTGTTGTCTTGCGAATGCGATTGCAGGCGAACCCGTGGACCGATTTCGATGAAACCAATTTTGTTCGCTTGTCCATGTTGTGGACAACAAATCTCTCTCCAACATGTTTGAAATCGGTGCACAGTGTTCCGAGTTGGAGCATACTTTTTTTTTTAATTTTTTTCCGAAAATAATTCTTATTTTGCTGAAGCTAATGCTCGAGAACCCGTGGACCGATTTTGATGAACCAAATTTCGGTTTCTTCGGAAAAGGGTGAACTAGCGAACGATCGATGTGGCAACACGATCCGTGCACAGTGGGCCGAGATACAGCTATTTTTCGGAGTTGCAACGAAATGTTGGCTTGCGAATGCTATTGCTCGCGAACCCGTGTACCGATTTTGACGAAACCGCATTGTGTTTCTTGGCAGAAGGCTTAGCTAACGAACGATGTCGTTGGCAACGCTCTACGTGCACAGTGGGCCGAAATATCTCGTTTTTTCGGAGTTGAAACGAAGTGTTGTCTTGCGAATGCGATTGCAGGCGAACCCGTGGACCGATTTCGATGAAACCAATTTTGTTCGCTTGTCCATGTTGTGGACAACAAATCTCTCTCCAACATGTTTGAAATCGGTGCACAGTGTTCCGAGTTGGAGCATACTTTTTTTTTTAATTTTTTTCCGAAAATAATTCTTATTTTGCTGAAGCTAATGCTCGAGAACCCGTGGACCGATTTTGATGAACCAAATTTCGGTTTCTTCGGAAAAGGGTGAACTAGCGAACGATCGATGTGGCAACACGATCCGTGCACAGTGGGCCGAGATACAGCTATTTTTCGGAGTTGCAACGAAATGTTGGCTTGCGAATGCTATTGCTCGCGAACCCGTGTACCGATTTTGACGAAACCGCATTGTGTTTCTTGGCAGAAGGCTTAGCTAACGAACGATGTCGTTGGCAACGCTCTACGTGCACAGTGGGCCGAAATATCTCGTTTTTTCGGAGTTGAAACGAAGTGTTGTCTTGCGAATGCGATTGCAGGCGAACCCGTGGACCGATTTCGATGAAACCAATTTTGTTCGCTTGTCCATGTTGTGGACAACAAATCTCTCTCCAACATGTTTGAAATCGGTGCACAGTGTTCCGAGTTGGAGCATACTTTTTTTTTTAATTTTTTTCCGAAAATAATTCTTATTTTGCTGAAGCTAATGCTCGAGAACCCGTGGACCGATTTTGATGAACCAAATTTCGGTTTCTTCGGAAAAGGGTGAACTAGCGAACGATCGATGTGGCAACACGATCCGTGCACAGTGGGCCGAGATACAGCTATTTTTCGGAGTTGCAACGAAATGTTGGCTTGCGAATGCTATTGCTCGCGAACCCGTGTACCGATTTTGACGAAACCGCATTGTGTTTCTTGGCAGAAGGCTTAGCTAACGAACGATGTCGTTGGCAACGCTCTACGTGCACAGTGGGCCGAAATATCTCGTTTTTTCGGAGTTGAAACGAAGTGTTGTCTTGCGAATGCGATTGCAGGCGAACCCGTGGACCGATTTCGATGAAACCAATTTTGTTCGCTTGTCCATGTTGTGGACAACAAATCTCTCTCCAACATGTTTGAAATCGGTGCACAGTGTTCCGAGTTGGAGCATACTTTTTTTTTTAATTTTTTTCCGAAAATAATTCTTATTTTGCTGAAGCTAATGCTCGAGAACCCGTGGACCGATTTTGATGAACCAAATTTCGGTTTCTTCGGAAAAGGGTGAACTAGCGAACGATCGATGTGGCAACACGATCCGTGCACAGTGGGCCGAGATACAGCTATTTTTCGGAGTTGCAACGAAATGTTGGCTTGCGAATGCTATTGCTCGCGAACCCGTGTACCGATTTTGACGAAACCGCATTGTGTTTCTTGGCAGAAGGCTTAGCTAACGAACGATGTCGTTGGCAACGCTCTACGTGCACAGTGGGCCGAAATATCTCGTTTTTTCGGAGTTGAAACGAAGTGTTGTCTCGCGAATGCGATTGCAGGCGAACCCGTGGACCGATTTCGATGAAACCAATTTTGTTCGCTTGTCCATGTTGTGGACAACAAATCTCTCTCCAACATGTTTGAAATCGGTGCACAGTGTTCGGAGTTGGAGCATACTTTTTTTTTTAATTTTTTTCCGAAAATAATTCTTATTTTGCTGAAGCTAATGCTCGAGAACCCGTGGACCGATTTTGATGAACCAAATTTCGGTTTCTTCGGAAAAGGGTGAACTAGCGAACGATCGATGTGGCAACACGATCCGTGCACAGTGGGCCGAGATACAGCTATTTTTCGGAGTTGCAACGAAATGTTGGCTTGCGAATGCTATTGCTCGCGAACCCGTGTACCGATTTTGACGAAACCGCATTGTGTTTCTTGGCAGAAGGCTTAGCTAACGAACGATGTCGTTGGCAACGCTCTACGTGCACAGTGGGCCGAAATATCTCGTTTTTTCGGAGTTGAAACGAAGTGTTGTCTTGCGAATGCGATTGCAGGCGAACCCGTGGACCGATTTCGATGAAACCAATTTTGTTCGCTTGTCCATGTTGTGGACAACAAATCTCTCTCCAACATGTTTGAAATCGGTGCACAGTGTTCCGAGTTGGAGCATACTTTTTTTTTTTAATTTTTTTCCGAAAATAATTCTTATTTTGCTGAAGCTAATGCTCGAGAACCCGTGGACCGATTTTGATGAACCAAATTTCGGTTTCTTCGGAAAAGGGTGAACTAGCGAACGATCGATGTGGCAACACGATCCGTGCACAGTGGGCCGAGATACAGCTATTTTTCGGAGTTGCAACGAAATGTTGGCTTGCGAATGCTATTGCTCGCGAACCCGTGTACCGATTTTGACGAAACCGCATTGTGTTTCTTGGCAGAAGGCTTAGCTAACGAACGATGTCGTTGGCAACGCTCTACGTGCACAGTGGGCCGAAATATCTCGTTTTTTCGGAGTTGAAACGAAGTGTTGTCTTGCGAATGCGATTGCAGGCGAACCCGTGGACCGATTTCGATGAAACCAATTTTGTTCGCTTGTCCATGTTGTGGACAACAAATCTCTCTCCAACATGTTTGAAATCGGTGCACAGTGTTCCGAGTTGGAGCATACTTTTTTTTTTAATTTTTTTCCGAAAATAATTCTTATTTTGCTGAAGCTAATGCTCGAGAACCCGTGGACCGATTTTGATGAACCAAATTTCGGTTTCTTCGGAAAAGGGTGAACTAGCGAACGATCGATGTGGCAACACGATCCGTGCACAGTGGGCCGAGATACAGCTATTTTTCGGAGTTGCAACGAAATGTTGGCTTGCGAATGCTATTGCTCGCGAACCCGTGTACCGATTTTGACGAAACCGCATTGTGTTTCTTGGCAGAAGGCTTAGCTAACGAACGATGTCGTTGGCAACGCTCTACGTGCACAGTGGGCCGAAATATCTCGTTTTTTCGGAGTTGAAACGAAGTGTTGTCTTGCGAATGCGATTGCAGGCGAACCCGTGGACCGATTTCGATGAAACCAATTTTGTTCGCTTGTCCATGTTGTGGACAACAAATCTCTCTCCAACATGTTTGAAATCGGTGCACAGTGTTCCGAGTTGGAGCATACTTTTTTTTTTAATTTTTTTCCGAAAATAATTCTTATTTTGCTGAAGCTAATGCTCGAGAACCCGTGGACCGATTTTGATGAACCAAATTTCGGTTTCTTCGGAAAAGGGTGAACTAGCGAACGATCGATGTGGCAACACGATCCGTGCACAGTGGGCCGAGATACAGCTATTTTTCGGAGTTGCAACGAAATGTTGGCTTGCGAATGCTATTGCTCGCGAACCCGTGTACCGATTTTGACGAAACCGCATTGTGTTTCTTGGCAGAAGGCTTAGCTAACGAACGATGTCGTTGGCAACGCTCTACGTGCACAGTGGGCCGAAATATCTCGTTTTTTCGGAGTTGAAACGAAGTGTTGTCTTGCGAATGCGATTGCAGGCGAACCCGTGGACCGATTTCGATGAAACCAATTTTGTTCGCTTGTCCATGTTGTGGACAACAAATCTCTCTCCAACATGTTTGAAATCGGTGCACAGTGTTCCGAGTTGGAGCATACTTTTTTTTTTAATTTTTTTCCGAAAATAATTCTTATTTTGCTGAAGCTAATGCTCGAGAACCCGTGGACCGATTTTGATGAACCAAATTTCGGTTTCTTCGGAAAAGGGTGAACTAGCGAACGATCGATGTGGCAACACGATCCGTGCACAGTGGGCCGAGATACAGCTATTTTTCGGAGTTGCAACGAAATGTTGGCTTGCGAATGCTATTGCTCGCGAACCCGTGTACCGATTTTGACGAAACCGCATTGTGTTTCTTGGCAGAAGGCTTAGCTAACGAACGATGTCGTTGGCAACGCTCTACGTGCACAGTGGGCCGAAATATCTCGTTTTTTCGGAGTTGAAACGAAGTGTTGTCTTGCGAATGCGATTGCAGGCGAACCCGTGGACCGATTTCGATGAAACCAATTTTGTTCGCTTGTCCATGTTGTGGACAACAAATCTCTCTCCAACATGTTTGAAATCGGTGCACAGTGTTCCGAGTTGGAGCATACTTTTTTTTTTAATTTTTTTCCGAAAATAATTCTTATTTTGCTGAAGCTAATGCTCGAGAACCCGTGGACCGATTTTGATGAACCAAATTTCGGTTTCTTCGGAAAAGGGTGAACTAGCGAACGATCGATGTGGCAACACGATCCGTGCACAGTGGGCCGAGATACAGCTATTTTTCGGAGTTGCAACGAAATGTTGGCTTGCGAATGCTATTGCTCGCGAACCCGTGTACCGATTTTGACGAAACCGCATTGTGTTTCTTGGCAGAAGGCTTAGCTAACGAACGATGTCGTTGGCAACGCTCTACGTGCACAGTGGGCCGAAATATCTCGTTTTTTCGGAGTTGAAACGAAGTGTTGTCTTGCGAATGCGATTGCAGGCGAACCCGTGGACCGATTTCGATGAAACCAATTTTGTTCGCTTGTCCATGTTGTGGACAACAAATCTCTCTCCAACATGTTTGAAATCGGTGCACAGTGTTCCGAGTTGGAGCATACTTTTTTTTTTAATTTTTTTCCGAAAATAATTCTTATTTTGCTGAAGCTAATGCTCGAGAACCCGTGGACCGATTTTGATGAACCAAATTTCGGTTTCTTCGGAAAAGGGTGAACTAGCGAACGATCGATGTGGCAACACGATCCGTGCACAGTGGGCCGAGATACAGCTATTTTTCGGAGTTGCAACGAAATGTTGGCTTGCGAATGCTATTGCTCGCGAACCCGTGTACCGATTTTGACGAAACCGCATTGTGTTTCTTGGCAGAAGGCTTAGCTAACGAACGATGTCGTTGGCAACGCTCTACGTGCACAGTGGGCCGAAATATCTCGTTTTTTCGGAGTTGAAACGAAGTGTTGTCTTGCGAATGCGATTGCAGGCGAACCCGTGGACCGATTTCGATGAAACCAATTTTGTTCGCTTGTCCATGTTGTGGACAACAAATCTCTCTCCAACATGTTTGAAATCGGTGCACAGTGTTCCGAGTTGGAGCATACTTTTTTTTTTAATTTTTTTCCGAAAATAATTCTTATTTTGCTGAAGCTAATGCTCGAGAACCCGTGGACCGATTTTGATGAACCAAATTTCGGTTTCTTCGGAAAAGGGTGAACTAGCGAACGATCGATGTGGCAACACGATCCGTGCACAGTGGGCCGAGATACAGCTATTTTTCGGAGTTGCAACGAAATGTTGGCTTGCGAATGCTATTGCTCGCGAACCCGTGTACCGATTTTGACGAAACCGCATTGTGTTTCTTGGCAGAAGGCTTAGCTAACGAACGATGTCGTTGGCAACGCTCTACGTGCACAGTGGGCCGAAATATCTCGTTTTTTCGGAGTTGAAACGAAGTGTTGTCTTGCGAATGCGATTGCAGGCGAACCCGTGGACCGATTTCGATGAAACCAATTTTGTTCGCTTGTCCATGTTGTGGACAACAAATCTCTCTCCAACATGTTTGAAATCGGTGCACAGTGTTCCGAGTTGGAGCATACTTTTTTTTTTAATTTTTTTCCGAAAATAATTCTTATTTTGCTGAAGCTAATGCTCGAGAACCCGTGGACCGATTTTGATGAACCAAATTTCGGTTTCTTCGGAAAAGGGTGAACTAGCGAACGATCGATGTGGCAACACGATCCGTGCACAGTGGGCCGAGATACAGCTATTTTTCGGAGTTGCAACGAAATGTTGGCTTGCGAATGCTATTGCTCGCGAACCCGTGTACCGATTTTGACGAAACCGCATTGTGTTTCTTGGCAGAAGGCTTAGCTAACGAACGATGTCGTTGGCAACGCTCTACGTGCACAGTGGGCCGAAATATCTCGTTTTTTCGGAGTTGAAACGAAGTGTTGTCTTGCGAATGCGATTGCAGGCGAACCCGTGGACCGATTTCGATGAAACCAATTTTGTTCGCTTGTCCATGTTGTGGACAACAAATCTCTCTCCAACATGTTTGAAATCGGTGCACAGTGTTCCGAGTTGGAGCATACTTTTTTTTTTAATTTTTTTCCGAAAATAATTCTTATTTTGCTGAAGCTAATGCTCGAGAACCCGTGGACCGATTTTGATGAACCAAATTTCGGTTTCTTCGGAAAAGGGTGAACTAGCGAACGATCGATGTGGCAACACGATCCGTGCACAGTGGGCCGAGATACAGCTATTTTTCGGAGTTGCAACGAAATGTTGGCTTGCGAATGCTATTGCTCGCGAACCCGTGTACCGATTTTGACGAAACCGCATTGTGTTTCTTGGCAGAAGGCTTAGCTAACGAACGATGTCGTTGGCAACGCTCTACGTGCACAGTGGGCCGAAATATCTCGTTTTTTCGGAGTTGAAACGAAGTGTTGTCTTGCGAATGCGATTGCAGGCGAACCCGTGGACCGATTTCGATGAAACCAATTTTGTTCGCTTGTCCATGTTGTGGACAACAAATCTCTCTCCAACATGTTTGAAATCGGTGCACAGTGTTCCGAGTTGGAGCATACTTTTTTTTTTAATTTTTTTCCGAAAATAATTCTTATTTTGCTGAAGCTAATGCTCGAGAACCCGTGGACCGATTTTGATGAACCAAATTTCGGTTTCTTCGGAAA
>CANDYM010000285.1:0-23753 GCA_947397865.1 Polietes domitor
TCACAAATTATCCTTCTTTTAGCTCTTAAAGCTATATTTAAGAAGTTATGACCGATTTAACAATTTGAAAATGTTTGGAATTTTTGGTTGATCACAAATTATCCTTTTTTAGCTCCTAGAGCTATATTTAAGAAGTTATGACCGATTAACAATTTGAAATTTTTTGGAATTTTTGGTTGATCACAAATTATTCTTCTTTTAGCTCGTAGAGCTATATTTAAGAAGTTATGACCGATTTAACAAATTGAAAATGTTTGAAATTTTTGGTTTATCATAAATTATCCTCCTTTTAGCTCCTAGAGCTATATTTAAGAAGTTATGATCGATTTAACAATTTGTTTCTTTGGAAAATTTTTGGGTGATCACAAATTATCATTCTTTTAGCTCGTAGAGCTATATTTAAGAAGTTATGACCGATTTAACAAATTGAAAATGTTTGGAATTTTTGGTTGATCACAAATTATCCTTCTTTTAGCTCCTAAAGCTATATTTAAGAAGTTATTACCGATTTAACAATTTGAAAATGTTTGGAATTTTTGGTTGATCACAAATTATCCTTTTTTTTTTAGCTCCTAGAGCTATATTTAAGAAGTTATGACCGATTTAACAATTTGGAAATTTTTTGAATTTTTGGGTGATCACAAATTATCCTTCTTTTAGCTCCTAAAGCTATATTTAAGAAGTTATGACCGATTTAACAATTTGTTTCCTTTGGAATTTTTTAGTGTTTTTGGGGTGATCACAAATTATCCTTCTTTTAGCTCTTAAAGCTATATTTAAGAAGTTATGACCGATTTAACAATTTGAAAATGTTTGGAATTTTTGGTTGATCACAAATTATCCTTTTTTAGCTCCTAGAGCTATATTTAAGAAGTTATGACCGATTAACAATTTGAAATTTTTTGGAATTTTTGGTTGATCACAAATTATTCTTCTTTTAGCTCGTAGAGCTATATTTAAGAAGTTATGACCGATTTAACAAATTGAAAATGTTTGAAATTTTTGGTTTATCATAAATTATCCTCCTTTTAGCTCCTAGAGCTATATTTAAGAAGTTATGATCGATTTAACAATTTGTTTCTTTGGAAAATTTTTGGGTGATCACAAATTATCATTCTTTTAGCTCGTAGAGCTATATTTAAGAAGTTATGACCGATTTAACAATTTGAAAATGTTTGGAATTTTTGGTTGATCACAAATTATCCTTTTTTTTTAGCTCCTAGAGCTATATTTAAGAAGTTATGACCGATTTAACAATTTGGAAATTTTTTGAATTTTTGGGTGATCACAAATTATCCTTCTTTTAGCTCCTAAAGCTATATTTAAGAAGTTATGACCGATTTAACAATTTGTTTCCTTTGGAATTTTTTAGTGTTTTTGGGGTGATCACAAATTATCCTTCTTTTAGCTCTTAAAGCTATATTTAAGAAGTTATGACCGATTTAACAATTTGAAAATGTTTGGAATTTTTGGTTGATCACAAATTATCCTTTTTTAGCTCCTAGAGCTATATTTAAGAAGTTATGACCGATTAACAATTTGAAATTTTTTGGAATTTTTGGTTGATCACAAATTATTCTTCTTTTAGCTCGTAGAGCTATATTTAAGAAGTTATGACCGATTTAACAAATTGAAAATGTTTGGAATTTTTGGTTTATCATAAATTATCCTCCTTTTAGCTCCTAGAACTATATTTAAGAAGTTATGACCGATTTAACAATTTGAAAATTTTTGGAATTTTTGGGTGATCACAAATTATTCTTCTTTTAGCTCCCAGAGCTATATTTAAGAAGTTATGACCGATTTAACAATTTGAAAAATTTTGGAATTTTTGGGTGATCACAAATTATTCTTCTTTTAGCTTCTAGAGCTATATTTAAGAAGTTATGACCGATTTAACAATTTGAAAAATTTTGGAATTTTTGGGTGATCACAAGTTATCCTTCTTTTAGCTCCTAGATTTATATTTAAGATGTTATGACCGATATAACAATTTCTTTCTTTGGAATTTTTTGGAATTTTTGGGGTGATCACAAATTATCTTTCTTTTAGCTCCTAGAGCTATATTTAAGAAGTTATGACCGATTTAAATTAATTTGAAAATTTTTGGAATTTTTGGGGTGATCACAAATTATACTTATTTTAGCTCCTAGAGCTATATTTAAGAACTTATGGCCGATTTAACAATTTGAACATTTTTGGGTACATGGACAGACGGATCGGTTCGGATCCTTTTGTGTGTTACAAACGTTACACCTTAACGGGGAGACATATTTCAGCTCCGGGTATAGAAAGACAATTGAGTGTCATTAAATATATCGTCATTATTCGAGAAATCGTTATTATTTTGACAATGGTGGTCATCAATGGCAACGTATTGTTTTATCATGTGGCGCTTTATTTGAAATAACTCTGAAACAATATACTTTTTTGTCAACGAAAGCAATGGTATATCTCTTATTAACAGCATATGTACGTTAAGCACAATGTTAATTAAGTGTTTCTGTTATAGTTAGTCCAGCAGACGGTCATCGATGTATTCTATTATATTTTAATATAATAGAATAGAAAATGTCAATGAATTTGTCATATTGGCTTCGCAGCCGTCCCATTACTAAGTTTATTATAATTATATTTCTTCACTTTCAGATAAGGCTGTATTCTATCGCCTGTTATAATTAAAATCTGACGATGATGTCTGCCATCTGTCCTCATATGAGTCCAAAGGTTACGGTGATAATATAATAAATTAAATATAGGACAGTGTGCCCAATCACTATTGATGTAAAGCAAGGGAGGCAATAATTAAATCTCAATATGTTAGTGTCATATTAGAAATATAAACTAATTTGTGCATATACATATATGTATATATACTCATGCACATATGCATATACATATTACTGCCACTATAATATTATTAATTATCGTAATAAGCGGGGTGTCTGCTACTCTTAGTGGAGCAATAACCATTTCATAATTGACCTCAAGCCATGTATTCTAACAACGAACCACTATGAACGTGATAAGATTGGTGGAAGGGGGTAAATTGATATCGTTAGCCACTGATGTAAAACTGTTTAACTGGCATAACTCCGAACTACAATAGGCATTCCGCACTGATGCATATGTTTAAAGCCAACACTTTTGGTGATATCATCAAGCTTAGATATATGTTAAAACAGCAACATATTCTTTGGAAGCCATCTTAAAATATGTTGTCTCAATTATTTTTCTTATACATACATATATTTTGTTAAAAAGGTTATTTTTTCGAATATATAACCCATTGAAAATAAAACATAAACTTTTGAGTGAACATAGAAAACATATTCAGAATGGTTTTGATGGATTTTGGTGTCATCGATTTCGATAGACGGAGTCTATTAACGACTCCGTAAATTAGATTTTTTTATTATTTTATCCGTAATCAGAGCATGAGAATACATTTGGAAATTCTGTACCTAAGCCTAGGCCTATGAAATTTCGCACATGTATAGATTGCCATGATTGTCGACGAATCAAAATTCATAGTTAGTTTTTGTTTTGGTCTTTGAAATTTATAATTGATTCATTCATTCATTCATAATTTGTTTTGGTCGAAGTCTTTATATTTGGGTATAATTGGCGTTTTTCAGATTCATCCGGCAAGCCTGTGTATTTATACCTAAAAATCTGATCAGTGATCAAAATTAAATTTTAAACATCGCATTTTTCAAAAATGTCTTTAAATAAATCATCTAATATTGTAATTGCTAATGAATTAAAACATCTTCCTGGCAAGATTTGCAACTCATTAAACTTTTTAGTGGACATCATGAACCGAACTGCAGAAAATGTAGATTCAACCTTATAAATTGTTTCCTACAAATATTGTCAACTTACTATTGCTGTGATGTACTATATAATCTAGAAATGGGATATAATAGGAATATTTCGTTTCAAATCATTGTTCAAAGATTTGCTATTTATTTGTATTAATTGTTAAAAGTATAAGACCTTTAGTTAAGAATGTTAATTATACCGATCGACTTAGAATCACTTTTTGAATCGATTTAGCAATGTCCGTCGGTCTGTCCGCCTGTCCATCTATTCTTGTAAACACGATACAGGTCGCAATTGTAGCCAGATCAAAACTAAACTTTGCACAACGAAGTTTTTTTCGGGACAATTTAATTTGAAGAATATCGGTTCAGATTTAGATATAGCCCCCATACGAATTTCACTCCCGATTTGACTCTTTTTACGCTAGATACCACATATATTAACAGATTTTCTCCAAAATTGGCAAAACACTATATATTTCAACTGGAAATACCTGTGGTGAAAATGTGTTAGATCGGTTCAGATTTACATATAGCTCCTATACAAATCTCGCTCCCGATTTGACTTTTTCCATTCCAGAAACCACATATTGTATCATATTGTCTTCAGATTTGGCAAAACATCTTATATTTAAACTAGGAACACCTATGGTGATTCAAAATCGATTCAAAAAGTGATTCTAAGTCGATCTGTATAATTAACAATGGGTCTATCTCCCTTCCTTTTGGGTGTTACAAACAAATGCACAAAGACATAATACTCTCGTGGAGTGTATAAAAATATTTTTTTTTCACGAGTGATAAACAGTGATAAAATACTATTTTTTTTCAAAAGGTGTGTAATTCAATTTCCTGTAGCTTCGAAAATTTTAATGAGTTATACCATGTTTTGAAGGTAATTTCAATTACTTTTAAAATATTGAAGCGGTTGAAGCAGGGTTACATTTTTTAAAGTTTTTGCAATTTTAATAATTAATTTATTTTGATTTTCGAAATAATTACACTAATCCATTTTGTTGAAATTTTAAAGTAGTGTGCTAAGTCAATTTTTAAACGACTGTGTGAGTTTCAAATGGCTTCTATTTTTTACGATTTGTTTCGACTTTTTTACAAAATCAACCAGAATTGCAGTGGAAAATCATCAAAATTATAATTTTTTTATTAGTTAATAAATGAAGGTGTAAAAACAATGAAAAATCCAAGTTTTCAGTTTTTCATTTTCTCATCCTGCTGCCCCTTCACAGGACCAGAGTTACAAGAAGGCCGGCGGCGGCGGCTTTCGGCTGATTTGCCGACTCGTTCTGTAATTCGATCACCCATATTTATTTGACAATTTTGAGAAAAGGGAAGGAACAATTTGTATTGGTTTTTAATACATTTTCTTTTATTTTTTAGCAAGTAGTTCAATATTCCTTAATATTAGCCAATGTTCCCATAATGTCATATTAGTATCCCATACAATTATTTTTTTCGGGAGTCGAATGTATTCCCAAAAATTTTAATATGGATGAATTTAATAATTTTTTTGCAATTACTGCTTTTCATGTGAGGCATATTTGACCACACATCTTGAATATCATAATCTTTCCAAAGAATGATATGGATATACCTTATATAATTTGACACACTTAAGAAGCAAAATAAAAAGGTTCATGCTCCAAAAGTGTCCTAACAGTGCAAATAGTATTGTAATCGGAGGACAGTGCAACTTCATGTCCTAAATATACATGACATATACAACGACGATCATCGTTGCGATTTTTGTGGCTTTGTGCCCTACACAAGAGTGTCCAAAGAGTTCAGTTCTTCAGTTTAAATATAACCATGAAAGGAAGCATAACTGCATCATGACCATAAAGCCTTCCAATCTCCTAGTTTACTTAGAGTAGCTGTTGTTTACATATATGTCACAGTAGTAGGTTGTCTAAGTCGACAGTTATATTTTTTTTGTATTTTTAAGTGTGTTGTCTATTTTGGTAGTAAGATTTGACGCAGTTCTAACTGGTTGCGTGGTTGAAGTTGATATGAGCCGATGAAATCGGCGGCGGGTTGAAGTCGATGTGAGCCGATGAAATCGGCGGCGGCGCGGCTCGTGCAGAAACATGTGGTGGCGGCGGCTTGTCGGCGTAAAATCGGTCGGCTTGTACCTCTACACAGGACAACAAAGTTACAAAGGAACAACTTTACAAAATATATTTTAAATATTTATACATACCCTATGATACCGGTAAGTGTAAGTGCCTAATTAAAGAAGAAAATATATGCTAAAAATACTTCAAATTGCATTTACTAAGGGTTAAATAAACTAAGGGTTAAATTTTAAATAGTTGTTAATGCTGAACTAATACAGATAGAAACATGATATTTGAAGTATTTTCAGCAGATAATCTTCACTTATTTTGACTCTAATACCGTTATCATATGTTGTGAAAAAGTATTTAACATATTTTTTGAAAAATTGCATTCTTTGGAACTTGGTAGTCCTGTGAAGGGGCAACAGGATGAGAAAATGAAAAACTAAAAATGCCAATTAATTCCATTTAACCTATAATTTCATATGTATATCATCCGGTTAAAGTATAACGTTTTTTAAATTGTCGGACGGTATAATATAAACCAGTGCACTTATCTAATGAAGGGTATTCCTCCCAAACTTTCCAACAATAGTATGATCTGATTGCGCAAGTGTCCAATCAGGAGAACTAAAAAAATCTGAATCCTTCAACTTAATATAAAATTATAATTATGACAAATAATAATACACAAATTTGTTATTCAATTAATGTAATTTTCAACCAAATGATAGGCTTACAGTCATTATTTTCCATTATTTCTATGATTCGAAATTTCTTTGAAGTTCCAATTAAATATTTATTTATTTTATTTATACAACTTTGCGGCCATTCAGTTTGCATTGCGAGGAAGTTGACATCAGTATTTCTTTGCGTAGCCGGAAGCAACAGATCCCTTTTCGATGTTTATGAACTTTTAACGAATTGTCACATAAAAAGTCCAGCAACCCATGGCGGAACCTTCTTCTTTCGTGTTTAAAAAGCGAACATAAATATAACGGATCTGTGATGTAACATTTCGCTCCGTTGTTTAGCTATGTTTCGGATGGGTTCCGCTTTTCATTGTCCTTCCCAATCTTGGGTACGCCCACCAGTTAAATAAACAATTACTTCGTTATGAAATTGTTTGTTTTTTTTTTTGCTACGCGAATTTGTTTCTTTTCGTTTCCAATACCACCCACCATCACCATCAGCAGCAATCTTCCATGGGTTTTCATGTCCAGCCTATTTAACCACGGACTGGTACACATCACTGCTCAGAGTATTTGGAAATACCAGCTGTCCGAAATGTTATGTGTTTAAGTCTTAAATATGGCCGTAAATGTATTTGCGACTCATTGCTGCTGATAGCAGCAATGAGTCGCATATAAAATTGGTCAATTTGCGCGGGAAATGTCTACCAAGACAAAGCGAATACGGCGTAAAATGTGACGAACGGCTATCGAATCTCTTCTAAATGGCAATAACAACCGAGGGGGAAATGTTTGCGGCCTGAACATCTAAAGCAGAAAGAAAATACGGAAATTACATAATATAAAGATTTACTAACGTATTACAATGCCGAGAAGAAATACTTTAAATGGAAATGGACTAATTGTGTATCTGGAAAAAGAAACGCTTCTTCAAATCCCAATGTGAAAAAATCTGCTATCAATAAATGAACTGTTCGTATTAAATCGTATTGTAGGGAATTTCTAACTTTTTTGTGGAATTAATCTGGCAATTGGACTATAATCTTAAAATTGATTAGAATTTTGATAGCCAATTTTGATGAAAATAAATTCCATAAACATTTTTAATACCTTTTTCCAATTTAGGTCACCAAAATACAAGAGAATATTGTATACACAGCCAGGGATACAAGCCGACCGATTTTAAGCCGACAAGCCGCCGCCGCCGCATGGATCTGCACGAGCCGCGCCGCGCCTCCGCCGATTTCGTCGACTCAAATCGACTTCAACACGCCGCCGATTTCATCGACTCATATCGACTTCAACCACGCCGGACGGAATTCTAACTCAGTCAAATCTTACTACCAAAATAGACAACCCACTTAAAATTACAAAAGAAAATATAACTGTCGACTTAGACATCCTACTACTGTGAAATATATTGACCTTTCATTGAATTTAGTATCCCACATATGATGACGTCTATAGAAAGTTGAATGATTGTATTTTGATTTGAAAGTCGCATTTATATAAGTCAATTCCAGTACGCGTGGCCATGTATTCCTATAAATAACAATAAGGCGGTTTTTCTTTAAAACTGGATAACTAAGCTGTAATAAGAAAAAACCAAATAAAAAGATAAAATTTAACTCAAAATAAAAATTTCTTTTTTAAAATTATCACCAACAGCAATACCAATGTGTGTATAAAAACAAATTTTAACAAAAATATTTTATGTTAAAAATATTGGACTTAGCATGGATAGCATTATCGACCATAAGTCCGAAAAAGTCAACAGAAAATATTTTTTTTGAAAATTTGTTTTGATACAAATATTTATATTGTTGTTGCCGATTTTTTTATTTTGGGTAAAAAATTAAATTTTTATTAACGTTTTTGTTATCGCCTTATTAAACAACAGCTTATTTAGTGTGTCAAAGTAGGTATAGTATTATTATTCATTAGAAAGATTATGATATTCAAGATGTCTGGTCAAATATGCCTCACACGAAAAGCTGTAATTGCAAAAATATTTATTAAATTCATCCATATTATAAATTTTGAGAATGGATTCCCACTTCCAAAAAATAATTGTATGGAATTATAATATTAAATTATGGGAACATTGGCTAATATTAACGAATATTGAACTATAATATATATATACATTGAATAAAAGAAAAGGTGTTAAAAAACAATACAAATTATTCCTTCCATTTTCACAAAATTGTCAAATAAATAGGGGTGATCGAATGACAGAACGAGCCGACAAATCAGCCGAAAGCCGCCGCCGCCGATAATTATGGTTCGGCTTGTAACTCTGTACACAGCCCTTCGATGAATTTGTTGTAAACTAGTGTAATTAATGTTTGTTGTTTCTATCAAATTATGATTTGAATCTATCCCAAAGGCACTATGTAGTTTCAGCGAATATTTTCATGATGTTGAAAATAAGTAGTGTTTACTCAACCCTGAGTAATAGAGTGAGTCCTACCGTAATATATTTTGTCAGATAAATATAACATATAATAATCTGTTTTTCAACAGATATCGGCTTTTTGAATACTTTCTTCTCGCAAAGCATTTTTTTGTAATTTTTATTATATTGGTAAAAGAGTTGCGTTACTGAATGACTGACTTATCATTGACCAGCCCCCAGACCAAACGGCTGAAGCCAGGGTCATGAAATTTTCAGGGTAGTTCAGGTAGTTCAGGGTTTTATGAAATTCGGACAAAAAGGGATAAACACAGAACCTTCGCCCTGACTAACCGGCAGTAACTAGAAAAATGAAATTCGGTGTGTTCCTTGCAATGACCATGCAGACGAGCTACAAATAGGAATTTTTCGAAATTTTTACTTTTATGGGAGAAAAGAGACAAAAAGGGATAAATATGGTACCAATTTAAGAATTGCAGCTAGAATCGTGAAAATCAGTATGAAAATCGGACTTGCAATATAAATTGATTTTTCGAAATTTTTACTTATAAGGGGTGAGTGGGACAAAAAGTGTAATAAAATGAGTGGAATAAAAACGGTACCAACTAAAGTATTGTAGCTAGAATCGTGAAATTTGGTATGTAAATTCCTCTGACAATGTAGAAGTGTGTGAAAATTTGATTTTTTTTAAATTTGTACTTTTAAGGCTTGCGAGGGACAAAAAGGACAGCTATAGTTGCGAAATTTGTTGTGTAAATCCATCTCACCACATAGAAGCGAAATATAAATGCATTTTGTACTTTTAAGGTTGCTCGAGACCAAAAGGGATAAAAATGGTACCAACTAAAGTATTGCAGCTAGAATCATGAAATTTGATACGTAAGTTCTTCTGACCATGTAAAAGCCCAGCAAAATTTGGATTTTTCGAAATTTATACTTATAAGAGGTGAGCGGGACAAAAAGTCATAATAAAGGGATACAAATGGTACCAACTAAATAATCACAGCTAGAATCTTGAAATTTGATATGTTAGTTCTTCTGACCATGTCGAAGCGCAGTAAATTAGATTTTTCGAAATTTGTACTTATAAGAGGTCAGCGGGACATAAATAGTACAAGGAAAAGGAATAATAATGGTACTAATTTAAGTACTGCAGCTATAGTCGTAATATTTGGTGTGTAAATTCCTCTGACAAGGTTGAAGCGCAAATCCTAATGGATTTTTTCGAAATTTATACCTATAAGGTGTGAGCGGCACAAAAAGGAATAAATTTGGTGCGTAAATTCATCTGACAACGTAGACTTGCAACATAAATGGATATTTCGAAATTTGTACTTTTAAGGGGAGAGCTGGACCAAAAGGAATAAAAATGGTACCAACTTTGGGATTACAGCTAGAATCATGAAATTTAGTATTTAAATTCCTCTGACCATGTAAAGGGCGATTTTTTAAAAGCTATAGGAAAGTTTTTCAAAAAAACACATAAAATTCAGAAAAATGCTTGAAATCTTTATTTGAATCGATAGTACGGTCCATATAATCTAATGTTTGAAGATTATTTCATGCAAATGTTGACCTTGACTGCGCCTCACATGGTCCATCCGCTTAGTCCAATTTTGGCATTTCCACGTTTTTGAGTAACAGAGGCCCAATTGCTGCGAACGGCGACGAATCGATAATTGATGGTCATCATTAACACTGGCCGATACAGCTGCGATATTTTCTTCAGTTCGCACTCTACGTAAGCGTGTTGGTGGTTTAGTGTCCAACAATGTAATTTTGGTGCGAAATTTAGTCACAATAGCCCGAATAGCCGCTTCAGTGGGTCGATTAAACTAACTATAAAATGGAAGCGCGCGATGAACTTTCTTAACAGAGCATTTTGAAAATAAAATTCAATTATTTGCAAGCGTTGTTTGTTTGTAAGATGATTCATGGTTAAATTATTGACCAAACTGAAGATGTTTGACAGTGAGACAAAACACGAAACTTGAGTCAGCTGTTTAAACCAGTGTTGCCAAAAAGATAATAGCTAAAAAATCACCCTTTAGAAGCGTCATCAAATTGGATTTTTTACGAATAAAAGGCTCTGCGTTTTCAATAATACACTAGTATAATTATGTCTTTGTGCATTTGTTTGTAACACCCAAAAGGAAGCGAGATAGACCCATTGATAAGTATACCGATCGACTTAAAATAACTTTCTGAGTCGATTTAGCAATGTCCGTCTGTCTGTCCATCTATTGTTGTAATCAAATTACAGGTCGCAATTATAATCCGATCTTAATAAGAATTGGCACAAATAAGTTTTGTGGATCAAGGACGAACGCTATTTAATTTGAGGCAAATCGATTCAGATTTAGATATAGCCCCCATACAAATCTCGCTCACGATTTGGCATTTTCCGCTCTAGAAACCCCATTTTGTTTGTACTCTATTATCTTTAAATTTGGCACAACACCTTATAATCCAACTAGAAACACATATGCAGAAATTAGGTAAGATCGGTTCAGATTTAGATATATCCCCCATACAAATGTCGCTCCCGATTTGACATTTTCCGCTCTAGAAACCACATATTGTTCCCGATTTTCTTTAAATTTGGCACAACATCTTATAATCCAACTAGAAACACCTATGCTGAAAGTGGGTAATGTCGGTTCGGATTTAGATAAAGCCCCATACAAATGTCGCTCCCGATTTGACTTTTTCTTCTCTCGAAAGTGGGTAGATCGGTTCAGATTTAGATATAGCCCAAATACAAATGTTACACCCAAATGTTTAACCGATTTTGGCCAAACTATACATACGGGTGGCTGATGAATACTGCTACCATGCTACTTAATGCTGTTGTAAAAGGACTTATTCTTTGCAGAACTGCATCGAAAGTGAATCCCTTTCAACACTGTGTGGTTTCAACAGGATGATGCGACTTTGTCACATAGCCAGGTCCTGCTATGAGAGAGAATTGCTGCGAAAGTTCCCCAAGAAGGTGATTTCTACACACTCGACATTTCGTTGGCCCCCAAAGTCTCGTGACCTCACTGCACCTATATTTTTCTTGTGGGGTTATTTCATCTGGAAGTTTACAAACCAAATCAAAAAAATGGATGATTTAAAGCAATGCATTCGAACAACAATTGAGACAATTCTTACTGCAACTCTGCAGGATGTAATGAATTTTGCACATACGTCACTGGCTATCGTCATATCATTTAAATTCTTTTATTTTTAAACCCGTTAAAAAGGTTTAATAAAAATGTATCGGTTGTCAAATGAAGAAAGAAAAAGTAATTTACATGAATTAAACAAAAAGTTATTTTAGTTTCTTAATGTAGTGTCCTTCATCAGCCACCCTGTATTATATTTCACCTATTTCGTTCCAGATTTAACATTTTTTGTCAAACACATACATTTACAGGATACAAAAATCCTTCCCGTTTTCACTTTTTCACAGAATTAAATTGTATTCGGATAGAAAGTGGAGTGTATCATAGAGTCGGCCCCGCCCAACTTTGGCCTTTCCTTACTTGTTTTTTGTTAAAAACTGGGTAGAAAATGATTTAAAATATATATACGAAGGGAGTTCAGCTAAAACAGTGCACATCGACAAGCACATTCCTTTGACTGCATATGAGTGCTATGTTTCAAATTTACTATTTTAGAAAAGAAAATCAAATAAATACTATCCTAAAACAGAGACGGGTAAAACTAATAACAAATACCTGGCTTTTTCGCGTGCGAAGCAGCGGGTACTGCTAGTATGGTATATGTGGTTAGCCTACATGCTCAACTATGTATAACGTTTACAATGAAGTAAAATAGATGACACTGATTATGATTTTTGTGCTCCAATCGATTGAATGATTTACGACCAATTGGTAGATGGTTTAAAGGTACTTTTGAAGACACTAACAAATCATAACCTCACAATAGTAGCAATAGAGAAAACTTCTCTCAGTTAATGGGCTGCACACGTTTCAGTTTAAAAGCTACAAAATGTTTAAATAGTTTTAATGAAGCGTACTTTCCACGATTTATTTGTAAATAAATTTCCCTGAAATTGGATATTTACGCTGCCCAACTTTACCGCAACCGATTTACTGCGCGCATTTACCTTTTGACAAAATCTTTCCTATGATATCGAATCCAATCTCTGTCTATGTTAATGTTGTAACAATATCATTTATTTGTTTTTTGTCTTTATTCATAGACAAATATAAGCACATAATTCTTTCAGTGCCTGGCTTATATTAGTTTGGCTCGCGAAAAAATTTATTTTATTTAGTTTTGATTGCAAGAAACGCAAATGATATTCTGAGATTGTGACATTCAGTTCTGAAGGATATAATTATATTATCGCCATTTATACTTTTGAGTTTTAATTCGATAGTCTGTAATATTACATAACTTTGTTCACTTCTGATCTATTTTTAATCATTTTTGTCATAATATATTTTATTTTTATTATTATACAGCCATTTTTATTTCCAAAATTTAGCTAAACATGTAACTATTTCATTGAATCTTGACTGAGTTATAACATGTACTTCAACTAGAAATGCATTCTCCGTAGTGAATTAAATTTGTTCAGGTGATAACCTGATTGTTTTTTAAATAATGTTTAATTTAAAAAAGCTACCTTTTAATTGAATTCAAATATTCTCTTTGTGCGCATTAAACTGGATTGAAATGAACTTTTATTTTGGTAATACCCTCGGTAGACGTGCGTTTCAAGTAATATTATATTAAATCTACATCAATCTGCTTTATGGTCATTAGGGGCAATAAATCATGGAATATTACGAAGCAGACAAGAAAATCCATACTTGAATTCTCATTAGCATTTTTTGGGTAAGATTTATGCAAGTCAATCAAGGTAATTCCAACCAAACCTTAATTACATATTGTTCGAGCAAAATGACCAAAAGGCAAAAAAAATTTTGTGAGATAAACAATAACAGGTAAAAAGGGCACTAAGGTTGAACGTTAATAAAGACCGTGTAATGGAATTAAGAGTGCAGGAGTGCTTGCTTTTTTGGGGTTTTTTTATATATATTTTTAATGGTCATGATGAATGTGTATGATCATTTGTGATTTGAGAAATTATGTTCAATGTAAAATCATGCGAGACTTCCTTCCATTGGAGACGTGGAACATGTGCATAGTGTTCGGTTTATAGGAATTGGCGTAACTTAGCGGCGTTTTAACTTAACTTTATTTGTTTAATTAACCTTTACTGGATACAACCTGTAATAGCGCTGTAATATTTTCTATCAAGAGGTCCTTCCATCATTTATACAAACAAATAATTCAATGTCAGCAGTATTCTTTTAACTAAATTTCAATTAGCGCAGATATGCTCAGAACTTCTTGCATAAATAAAGTCTAAAATTAGTTGGAATTCACCTGCTCACGCCAACTTCCTTAAAAAATCGCTGTTCGAACTTTTATAATATTTTTCTCATTAGAAAATGTGTTATTAAGCTTTATGGCAGCGGTGCTCACAGCCGGGTGCCCCAGTCAATGCGAACAAACGCATGCACACACATGTGTTTCGAACAGTTACCCATGGCGTTCTCTTAAAGAGGAAAAATATATGAAATATAAATAAATATACACGTATGTTATGTGAATATGAGTATATGCCATGATAAATATACAGCGACGATGATGAATATGGGGGATGATGATAGAACTGGTGTTTGCGTCGCTCTGACGCTATATCTGTGTAGGAGTGTAAGAAAGTAATAATGTTCGCATCGTACGAATGCAGTGAACTGAAGCAAATGACTTATTGTTTTTATGTTGTATGTATATTGTCTCCATGAGCTTCATGAGTATATTTTCAACTTAATTTTGATCATGGATCGTGCAGTCGTGGTATCTTAATATAGCAGTAGTCTGGAATTACTGGTCTTCACAATAATTCATCGTTTAACTTTCTTCATATTTTCATGGGAAATCTTGGCGAATGCTGGAATTTTTTAAAATAGCCAAACCAAAATAAATACAAATATTGAAAAAAATAATTTTATAAATAAATATAGTTTAATAGAATGCAAATTTATTTACAAATGGCATGGTGACATTTATTACTTGGCTGCAGACTACCACGATCATGATTTCGACCATGTCAAAAGTCTTTTCAAGTGGCTTCGCAGCGACTTTTCAACATCAAACCCGGCCTCTATAAAGAGATGATTCTCACAAACGAACGAGAAGCACAACTCACTTGCCGAATTTGCGTTTAAAAAATCGCACCAAGCAATAAAGCACACATGCCATCTTACAAGCATCTCATTGAGTTGCATATGTAAGTATGTGTATGTTGCAGATCGATCATATGGTCGATCTCAACTGATGAATTTATGGCAATGCTATAAAATATATAATAGATAAATCCGATAGATGGCGGTATCGTTTTTGTTATGGTTGCCAAATGGGTAGTAGTTTTGTGTACTCCGTACGAAGAAGCAACACTTGCTCGAATAAAATATTGAAAAATCCAAATTTGTGTTTTTTTATAAATTGTCTCCTCTAGACTCCGTCTAGGGGAGACCAACAGGGCCACCATACTGGTTGAAACCTATTCATGGTCCTTCGAAACCAAGCTTGAGCCAGGAACCTAGTGGTAATCTGTTGTGCGCGTCAAAAAGTGTCGGCATCTCCATCCAAAATAATTAAAAATGTCATTACGTGACATGGTTCTACGAACCAACTAAATTCCCCGTCACCATACCATTGTTGTCACTACGTGAAGCAGGGCTTTACGAGCCGGTGACGGGTGAATAAAGCAATATACGTTGCACGACTCTACGAGTCATTATTCAGCTTTACAGGAAGAAATAGCCCAAGTCGTCATAGGATTACGCAGTCACGGCAGCATCTACCACATAATCATGCACAAAAACAATGTACACAACAACAAAATCTATATGGAACATTGAAACAACAACAAACATGTCCCCAACCATTAACCACTACAACGAAAGCGTCATCATCATTTCGCACTAGTGCAAGGAGGCCGGCATGTTGCAGATCGATCATATGGTCGATCTCAACTGATGAATTTATGGCAATGCTATAAAATATATAATAGATAAATCCGATAGATGGCGGTATCGTTTTTGTTATGGTTGTCAAATGGGTAGTAGTTTTGTGTACTCCGTACGAAGAAGCAACACTTGCTCGAATAAAATATTGAAAAATCCAAATTTGTGTTTTTTATAAATTGTCTCCTCTAGACTCCGTCTAGGAGAGACCAACAGGGCCACCATACTGGTTGAAACCTGTTCAGTGTATATGCGGGTACAACTACCCAGCAATACTTCTGCCGTGCCAACGCTCATTTGTTTTAGTTGTTTCGTTTGCATTTTTTTGGTCTGTAATCAATATTTGATTTGAACTGGGATATTGTCCTGGCTCAAGACCAATTTGCTTCTATATTTAATAGAATGCAAATTTATTTACAAATGGCATGGTGACATTTATTACTTGGCTGCAGACTGCTACGATCATGATTTCGACCATGTCAAAAAGTCTTTTCAAGTGGCTTCGCAGCGACTTTTCAACATCAAACCCGGCCTCTATAAGGAGAAAAGACTTTTGACATGGTCGAAATCATTTGTAAATAAATTTGCATTCTATTAAATATAGAAGCAAAATGGTCTTGAGTCAGGACAATATCCCCGTTCAAATAAATATGTACGAATTTGGAAAAATCGTTTTATTTTGCGTGTCTATGCAATCAGAGGAATGTACACAACGAATTTCGTGTTTCTAGCTGTTGTCGTTTAATATGTACCATTTTTATCCCTTTTTGCCCCATTTCACCCCCTACAAATAAGAATCACTTTATGGTGTACGTTTTTGCTACAAGGGGAATGCGCATACCAAATATCAAACCGATATAAACAGACATATTCAAAAAACATGTTTAAATACGCTAAAATATTAGGGATTATTATGGGTATTATTAGTCCTTGTGAGGGAAAATTGTTTACCTTTGGGCCGATTTCGCCGCGTTTCAATTCCAACCGATCTACGACTATAAGACGCATTTATGGAAAATTTGAACGTTCTAGCTCCTTTCGTTTTGATGCTAGCGTGCTTTCATCAGACGGACGGACGGGCATGGCTAGATCGTCTTAGAATTTTATGACGATCAAGAGTAGGGTTTCAGGTCGATATTTCAATGTGTTACAAACGGAATGACAAAGTTAGTATGTCCCCATCGTGGAGGTGGAGGGTACAACAAGTAAGAAAAGGCTAAATTCCCCACCCCATTTTCTACCCCCAATACAATTCAATTAGGTGAAAAACATATCATGAAATATAGTGTTCTGCCAAACTTAACCCTTCTGCAGTGTTTGGTTCAAAATGACCCAATTATGAAATCATTGACAAAGAAAACAGCATCAGAAGTATTCAGTGTAAAGATTGCCAATGAAAGCTTAAACACAGCTTTACTTCAAAATTTCTTACATATTTTGTATGTCCTGTCTAATAAATAAAACTGAGCTATAATATATATTTTGTTAACATATTATTTAATATATCACATATTTTGTATAAATGTGTGGTATAAATTGGAACACTACAGAAGGGTTAATTGAAAACAAGTAAGTAAGTGTCAGTCGGCTAAACCGACTTATATATACCCTCACTCTCAGAGAACTCATGTAAGGACTTACATTTTATAATAATTTGTGTGGAAGGTACTAGAAGGTTAGTGGCACATGGCCCCAACTTCCACATTTACAAATAAAAAACTTTAATAAATAGCAAAATATAGCTGATTCCGAATATCGTTGTGGATACCGTGGTAATTTCGCCCATCTTGTGTGCAAAGTTTGAATTGATTCATTATCTCCTTTCGAGAATTATTTGGGTCCAAACATACTTAGGGTCTTAAGTCACCTCATCGATGCGATACACCTTTTATTGTCCAAAATGATGTATACCCTCCTACACTGCAGAGTGAGGGTATAAAAAACATGCGACAAAAATCAGAAAATAAGAAATTGGTACCATATATTAGTGCCATATAAATTTGATTTATTTCAGTCTATGTTGACTGTTTCGGGTGATCTGTATCGCGAAATGATAACCACATAAACTTTTTATATCTAAATTGTGTGGGCATACTTTTTAGAAGCGATAAAAAAGATGTATAAGAACACGACTTAAAATTTAAAAATATTTTTAAAATCCAAATAAATTAATCGGGTCCTAAGATCTAGTACATTAAATTGAATGAATACACCCTGATGAAAATGTACATTTAAACCGATACTTTATTGCGTTTTATACTCTGTGTTTTGGATATCCAGAATTAATTTTTTCACTCAATTAGTTTCTATGAAAACGGTTATATTCTAGTGAACCATCTGAGAAAATTATCCATTTCCGGATTCTTTTTCGCTTATTTACATAAAGTCATCTTTCGAAAATATATAAACTTATCATATTTATTTTAAAAAATTTTTCCAAAAAAAACTACTCAATATACCCTGTGGTGTAGGGTATAAGAAGGTCGTTACATTTGAACCTGGTATATATATACTACGAATTTCATACTTTTATCTGTATTTATAAGAAAATTTAACACAAACTTTGAATGGGAGCTATATATAAATCTGAAACGATCTAGTACATTTTTATCATAGGTTTTCTGAAATATAAGACGCGTTCCCAAATTTGATGAAAATCTGTTCAAATATGGTATTTAAAATAAATAATCAATTCAGTGGCGAAATTTGTATTGGAGCTATATATATATATATATATATAAATCTGAACCGATCTGGCCCATTTTTATCAGAGTTGTTTCTGGTTGAAATATAAGTAGTTTTGCCAAATTTGAAGAAAATCTGCTAAAATATTGTGGTTTCTAGAGTCAAATCATAGGAGACATTTGTATGGGAGCTATATATAAATCTGAACCGATCTGCCTTATTTTTAGAGCTATTTCTAGTTAAAATATATGACGTCTTGCTAAATTTGAAGAAAATCTATTGAAATATGTGGTTTCTAGAGCGGAAAAAGTAAAATCGGAAGCAAAATTTGTATGGGAGCTATATGTAAATCTGAACCAATCTGACTCATTTTCACCACAGATGTTTCTAGCTGAAATATAAGTTGTTGCTTAAAATTTGAACATTATCGGTTAAAATGTGTTGTCTCTAGAGCGGAAAAAAAGTAAAATCGAGAGCAAAATTTGTATGGAGCTATTATAAATCTGAACAAATCTGGCCCATTTTTCTCATATATGTTTCTAGTTCAATAGTAAGGCACTGTGCAAATTTTGCCACACCACACCCACTTTTCCAATGTCGCCCATTTTGCAGACAATCTGTTAAAATACGTGGTCTTTAGAACGGAAAAAGTCAAATCGAGAGCAAAATTTGTATGGAAGCTACATATAAAATCTGACCCGATTTTACTCACTTGTTCACCATACATGGTTCTTGTTCAGTTATAGGTACTATGCCAAATTTGAAGCAAATCGAGTGAAATATGTGGTTTATAGAGCGGAAAAAACCAATCGGGAGCGATATTTGTATGGGAGCGATGTCTAAAACTGAACCGATTTGCTTCAAGTTAAATAACGTTTGCCCTTGGCCCGCAAAACTTATCTGTACCAATTTTAATAGGACCGGAAATTGATTACAAGCATAGATGGACAGACGGACATCGCTAAATAGACTCAAAAAGTGATTATAAGTCGATCTGTATAATAAACTTTCTGGTGTTACAAACAAATGCACAAAGATATTATACCCTGTTATGTAGGGTATAAAAAAAAACAAAATTTTCAAAACTGACAAAAAGGCAAAATATGTTTCATAGTTTGAAATTTTGTACTAAAATTATCGCCATTTCTTTATTTACTGGATGGCTGTTTCAGTACTTTCTGAGTACATATGAGACTAAAAAAATATACTAAAATTGTCTAATCGATGAATTTTGAAAATAATTTTTTTATATTGAAAATTTGGTAATTTTACCAACGATGCAGGTTTGCTGGCCAAAATGATTCAAAAAGGACATTAAACATGTCTGAATTATGTCTTCTTTATGAAAAAATAACAGAAATTAAAAGATAAATTTGCAAGCGATATAATATTGTCACCTTCTGATTGATACACTACAGCTATTTCTATCCCACTTTTCGTCACAGTTATTTATAACTAGCTGAACCCCCGCCCGCTTCGCCAGACAGAAAGCAGACGGAAATTAAAATCAGGTTTTATATTGTTTTTTTCTTGTGATCGGTAATATATGTACCACTTATAATAAAGGTACTTCCCTGAGATACTAAAAAATGAATATGAAAATCCACCATTTGTGTGGGATGTGCCACGCCCACTGAAAATATCAAAAATGTATATAGCCTATTTTCACCACCGGTTCAGCATGATCTTACTGTGAAAATTTCGGTCCAGTAGTTTAGGCTGCGACAAAGAACAAAAAACAAACACATATTCATTTTTATATATTTAGATATATCATTTGTTACCAAAAAAGTCTGACAAGCCCCTCAAATGATCAACATATTCGATTAAAACAAACCCAATTTAACTTCAACAGGGTATTCAAAATAGGTACAATCACTTAAAGTGTATGAAATATGGAGGATTTTGACTCAGCTCTTGAAAAAGGGCACGTTTTATACATCAATTTAGTCTTTAAAATATAGTCGCAAAATAAGTGCTCAACTGTCTCTTCTTCCTCTTCGTTGTCGCAGATCGTTGAATTTCAATCTACAAAGTCCACCTAATTAACATTACTTCCGAATTGAGATAAATAAGATTCAAGTTTGCCTGAATGATTGAATATAGATAGATTTGATTAATATTATATCATCGACCGAAAACTTAAATTCAATTTTCTATTAACTGAGTCTTAGTTAATGCAGATTAGCCCACTGTTGTATTTCATATAACGAATATTTGCCAAGCTGGTGATTGAAAGGCGTTCACAAGCTACAAGATTAATTAGATTAAATACAAAATCGTGCACACGCAACCTAAAGTGAGGTATTTTTGCTCATTAATTTTAAAAAGCACTCATAAATTGTAAGCAAATGGCTCCGTCGGAATATTTGCAGCAATTGTTTTGTTGGTGCTAAAGATAGTCCTTAAAGTTGACAAATTCATTTACAAACCATTTTTTCTTCTTTCTGGGTAATTTAAACTTTTTGCTGTGAGTGCACGCCTTCTCCAATTGCAACTGTCTGGCCATGATTGTTTATTTTCTTGGTTGTTTGTTGGTGTGTTGCAGACGACGAACCAGAGAGTAGTAGAAAGCAAAGAAATAAATATATGACCATGACTTGGTACTTACTCGTATTAGTAAGCCAATGTTGCCACCACTGTTTGTAGTATACAAAGCATTCGCACTCACAAACACACAGACAGACAGACGGGCACTACGATAAATGGTATTTCACTGTTGACGACTACAAATTGCTGCATGTTAAAGTTTAAGATGTTTCAGCTTCCAAGACTTACAAATTGATATAAATCACAACAACTTTAAGTGACTTTGGCTGCCATTACCAGGGCACAGTGTTTGGAAAACTTCCAAACTCGCTAAGAAAAAGAAATCTAAGAACACAACTATAAAAATTCTAAAAAATCAATAAATGTAATCAAAATAAAATAAAAAAAATGTAATAACTTAAACAAATCGAAATAACAAATAAAGACTTTTTCAAATGAACAGAACAGCGACCCTTTGCTCAAAATCGGTTAAAATATGTAGTTTTTAGAGCAAAAAAGTCAAATGGGGAGTAATATTCGCATGGAGCTATATATAAATCTGAACCGATTTGAATCATTTTCAATATGTTTCTAGTTCAATTATAAAGTATATGTATCCGACAGCACAAATGGGGAGCGAAATTTATATGGGACTTATATAAAAATCTAAATCTGGTGATTTTTAAAAACAAAGCGTTGAAACTGAATGTGATATTTTACTAAAAATATAAAATAATGTGTAAAAACATTGTCAAATAGCAAATTGTATAAGAATGTGTGGACAAAAGCACACAGATTTCTTAAGTTTGCTTAAATATATAGGTTATATCGAAAGTTCAGGAAAGTTCTTCTTTTTTGCATCCGACGAGAAAGTGAAAATCGGTTGATAGCCAACTAAGTTACAGGCTTATAAGCGTAAACGGTTTTTTACTCGTAATTTAAGAGTATTTGGGGATGTCAGGGAAATTTCTACTCGACAATACCTTGTAGCGCAGTGTTATCGTCTGTTTCTGAGGAAGATTCGATACCATAGCAACTCTTAGACAAATATTACGTCATAGTTATCATAATTATCAAAATCGATATCAGAGTCCGATTCATCGCATAAACTAAACCAAAAATCCTTTGATTAACTTTTTACACCCTCCACCTCCACTTTGTCATTCCGTTTGTAACACCTTGAAATATCGACCTGAGACCCTATAAAGTAAGATCGTCATACAATTCTAAGACGATCTAGCCATGTCCGTCCGTCCGTCACGAAATGAGCTAGAACGTTCAAATTTTCCATAAATGCGTCTTATAGTCGTAGATCGGTTGGGATTGAAACGGGCGAAATCGGCCCAAAGGGAAAAATTTTATTTTAGCGTATTTAAGCATGTTTTTTGAATATGTCTGTTTATATTTGCTTGATATTTGGTATGCGCATTCCCCTTATAGCAAAAACGTGCACCATAAAGTGATTCTTATTTGTAGGGGGTGAAATGGGACAAAAAAGGGATAAAAATGGTACATATTAAACGACAACAGCTAGAAACACGAAATTCGGTGTGTACATTCCTCTAATTGAGTAGATACGCAATATAAAAGTATTTTTTCCAAATTCGTACTTTTAAGGGTAAAATGGGAATAGCGGGATAAAAATGGTACAAACCAAACGGCTGTACCTACAATAATGAAATTCGGTGTATACATTCCTCTGA
Organism: Polietes domitor; assembly: GCA_947397865.1. Classification (NCBI taxonomy): domain Eukaryota; kingdom Metazoa; phylum Arthropoda; class Insecta; order Diptera; family Muscidae; genus Polietes; species Polietes domitor. The sequence continues at coordinate 22,977 of CANDYM010000285.1, forward strand.
TGCATAGGCACGGAAAATAGACGACATTTTCGAAATTCGTACTTTTTGAGGTTAAAATGGAAAAAGGGGATAAAAGTAGTACCAACCAAATGACCGCAGCCAGAGTCATGATATTCGGAGTATACATTCCTTCGACTTCGTAGACATGAAAAATAAAAGGTTTTTTTCCAAATTCGTATTTTCAAGGGATACAATGGGTACGGAGGGATAAAAATGGTACCCACCAAACGACTACAGCTAGAATGATGAAATTCTAATTGCGTAGAAACGTCAAGGGGGTAAAAATGGTACCAACCAAACGACTACAGCTAGAATGATGAAATTCTAATTGCGGAATTCGTTGTATACATTCCCCTGACTGCATAGACACGCAAAATAAAAAATCCAAATTCGTAATTTTTCTTTTACGGCAAAAATTGGTTGAATCACGAAGTTAGGTTATATTGCACTATGACGTCTGATAATGGATTTTAAAAATTTGTACTTTTGGAGTAGCACCCACTATCTACCAATATTATTGGTATTTAAGCTTTTTGAAAATATAAATAGAAGAATATTTATTTTTTGATTTGAAATAAATAATGGTTTGAAATAATTAAAATATTATATTTATTTATAAAATTATTTTTTTTTTTCAATATTTTTATTTGTTTTAGTTTGGCTATATTAAAAAATTTATATTTTCCTGTAATATTACTGCACTTCTACGAACACCGACAACCTCTGTGGAGTGCAGTCCATGGTGGAGGGTATGTAAAGTTCGGCCCGGCCGAACTT